>JASVEL010004887.1:0-144921 GCA_032618575.1 Nicotiana noctiflora
TGGACTTGCCTTATTAAGATTACGATAATCGACACATACCCGAATCTTCCATCCTTCTTTGGTATTGGTACCACATTAGCTAACCACTCGGGATATCTGGTGGCGCGAATAACCTTTGCTTGCAGCTGTTTGTATTTCTTCTTTAATCTTCACACTCATATCTGTTTTGAATTTCCTCAATTTCTGCTTGACAGGTGGACATGCCGGGTCAGTGGGCAATTTGTGAACCACTAAATCGGTACTCAAACCTGGCATGTCATCATACGACCATGCAAAAACATCTTTGAATTCTATGAGTGTTTTAATTAGATCATCCCTTATGTGTGATTCAATGTGAATGCTAATCTTAGTTTCTCTAACATTGTCAGCATCCCCTAAATTGACGGCTTCAGTGTCGCTTAAATTGGGCTTGGGTTTTTCTTCGAACTGGCTTAACTCTTCACTTTTCTCTTCAAAGGCCTCATCTTCATCGTATTCTGATTCATCATTATGGTCAATTTCTTGCATAATTAATTCGGAATCAGACCGATCTTTTAGACTAAGTTGAAGATTCGTTTTACATGCCACGTTGTTGGAACCGACAAAAAGAGAACTGTTCAGAAATAAAAAGAAACGAAATCAAACAAAAATAAGAAAAAGAAGGGAAACTTACATTTTATTAAAATGCGGAAATAACAGAGTTTCTCACTACAAACAAAGCCAAAACTGGATTACAACTCTGGAATAATCCAGGAAACAAAAGAAAATTCAGAGCCTACTACCAAGACTCTTCCCGGATGGGAAGAGGAGTAGCCGTCCAAATGTTAGTTTTGGTCTTAGGCCCCACATATTGTATGTCTGCTTTACTGGAACCTTCTCCAGCTTCGATCATGTTGACATCAGCAAATAACCTTTCAAAACTCTGATCCAGATCTCCATCTGGTCGAATCGACGGTGCACGAATATTTGGGTTCGGCAACCTCTTGATACCTGCTTTAACAAAAGACCGGGAGAGGCGTGGAACTCGCTTGGGAAGGACCCCGACTTTCTTTTTCATTTTTCGAGCTCTCTTCACAACTGCTACTATTGGCTTGAACCCTAAACCGAATGTCTCCAAATTCTCAGGCAAAGAAACGGGCTGAATGATACCTTGGAGTTTGGCCCCCAGACCTTTTCCTGGTATAAACCCACAGTTAATCATTTCTGAAGCGATCATGAAAGTTGAAGCTGAGATCCTGGGAAATGCGAGGTCCTCGCCTTTAGAAACCTTGTCCACAGAAACCCCTTCGAAGATTTGGTATACCCATGGTCCCTTGTCATTCTCTGTTTCTATGAATGGCACCACACCATCACTCATAATGCCTGTGCCGTCATCCCCGTGCATCACTATTTCCTGCCTATCCCACTCAAACTTCACCATCTGGTGCAATGAAGAAGGTACTACTTTGGCAGCATGAATCTAGGGTCGTCGCAATAGCAGAGTGTATGATACGGCCACGTCGACCACTTGGAATTCCATGGTGAAATCTACTGGACCAATGGTTAGTTCCAGTATGATTATCACCTACTGAGTTAGTACACCCTCCATCAAAACCTCTGATGCAGATGCCATTCTTACGGACTCTGTCATGATCAATCTTCAGTTTGTTCAGAGTAGCCAAAGTACAAATGTTTGCACTTGAACCATTATCCACCAATACTCGGGTGACCACTTAGTCTTCACACTTCACAGTCAAGTATAAGACTTTGTTATGTTTTGTACCTTCTTTTGGCAATTCATCATCAGAGAACATACAATGCATATAAGGGGAAGGATAGACTATTGAAAGGAAATGAATTTTGAAAGGAAGAGATACAATGTTTCATCTTCTTCCTAAAGAAAGAAACAAGAGAAAATACTAAACCATAACTCCACCTTCAACAACCCCACGTCGCCAACAAACCAGCAAAACACCGGAAAACTCCATAACTTCGCCTTCCTCACATCGTCGACCACCCTCCCGTTTTTGCTTCTGCTTCGCCCAGCCATCATCTTTGCCAAATGGACCACCACGACCATAACTCGACCTCCTTCGCGTCTCAAAGCCACCACTGCACGTCACCGGAAAAACACAAAGCACCCTCCTAGACCTCTCTCACGTCAACCAAACAGTCCTGTCGCCCAGTTCTTCCTCACGACCAACCCCCTTGTCGCCAGAAATCGAATGACTTGCTGCGTTGTCCCACATCCTCTCAAACCAGACGACCTCTAGTAGTAAACTCGCAAAGATACTTGGTTTTCAATGGAGTCCGATGGAGGTTAAGTCGCATGAGACATGTCCGAAGTTTTCGTCGAGGTTGACGTAGGAGTTCTTCAACTGAAGATTCCTGTTCGTTGAGTTTGTTTGTTGCTCATTTTGATCGCCGCCTTGCCCGGTCTGTTGGATTCATTAGCTCAAAGCTCTTTTATGGTACTTGTCTTTGCTGTAAAAATAGTTTTGTTTTAATTGTCGGTCCTACTTTTAATAGTTATTTTTCTTACATAGGATTAATCAAATAAAATCGTGTTCCTATTCTCTGTTCCGGGCATAGAATAATATTCGGGTTCAAACTACCTGGTTTAAACTTAATTTTTGGACCTAGCCCGTAACAATTTATATCCAATACCCTAAAATCTAGACACACGGGGGACACAAGAAAAGGAGAGACACCATACACAAACATGTAGGGAAAAGGAGGTGTGACAGTAATAAATGACACAAACATTAAAATCACATAGATTTTAATAGAGTACAAAATCACAAAGGTTTTGCTCTTCGAGAAACAGTAAGTACAAATATAGAAATATGATAAATTCCTTAATCTTGTTAGTATACCGTATTTGTAAAATAATTCTGAAACTATAAATAAATATAAACATGTAACGACCCGATCGGTCGTTTTAGAAAATTTTGCCCCAATCCCCAATTTAACTGTTCCCCTAAGTTCATTTCTGCTATTGTGGTTTGCCGGGAGAGTCGGTTCTGAAATTTGGAGTATTTTGGGACACTTAGTCCCTAAATGAGAGCTTTAAAGTTAGAAAATAGCTCGTAGCCGGAACAATGTTAAGACGACCTCGGAACGGAAATTCGATGGTTCCATTAGCTCCGTTAGGTGATTTCGGGGTTGGGAGCGTGTTCGGAATGTATTTTGGAGGTCCGTAGCTCAATTAGGCTTGAAATGCCGAAGTTTGAAATTTTGGCGAATCCGAACGATAGGTGAGATTTTGATCCGGGGGTCGTAATGGAATTCGACAATTTCTGTAGCTTCGTTATGTGATTTTGGATATGTCCGCAAATTTTCAGGTCATTCGGACGTCGTTTGGTTGGGTTTTAGATCGGATGTGCAATTCGGAAAGTTTTAAGGAATTTAGGCTTGAATTCGATGTGAATGATGGGTTTTGATGTTGTTAGACGTGTTTTTATGATTGGAATAAGTTCGTATCGTGTTTTGGAGTATATTGGTGGTTTTCGTTGGGGTCCCGGGAGCCTCGGGATGAATTCGGACTATCAAGCGAGCTTTTGGAACTTGGAAATTTCTGCAGAAAATGCAGCAGCAGTGCAGCAGACGTTAAGCCTACGCGTTCGCGTGGCAATGGCCACGTTCGCGTAGGCATGGTAGGGCAAAGCAACGCGTTCGCGTCCCTTGAGTCGCGATCGCGTAGAAGGGAAAGAGGAAGCACCGCGTTCGCGTCCCAGGTGTCGCGTACGCGTAGAAGAAACAAACGGTCGATTGAAGGTTGTTCTTTGCGAACGCGTGGGAGTCGTCGCGTTCGCGTTGAGGAAGGGAAATTGTGCTTCGTGGACGCGTGGGGAGCGTCGCGTTCGCGATAGGTAAATTTTGCAGGTAATCGCGAACGCGTGGGTTACTTCGCGTTCGCGTAGAAGAAGTTAGGTTGTTCATCGCGAACGCGTGAACAGTAACGCGAACGCGATGAGCAATGGGGTCTGGCAGTGAGCTTAAGTTCAGAACATAACACCCGCGACCCCCATACACAAAAACGCCATTTTTGAGCTCCAAGAGAGGATTTTGAAGGGGAAACGTTGGGATATCATCGGAAAATCATCGGGGGTAAGTTTCTTGACCTTAATTCGTTGGTTTATCATGAAATCCGTGATTATTTCACTGAAAATGGGGGATTAAAGGTGGGTTTGAGCCCTAGGCCTAAATGTTAGAAAATCTCCGATTTGAGTGGGCAAATGGAGTCCGATTTTGGTAAATTTTATATGCCTAGACTCGTATTGAGATAAGGAACCCGAATATATAATTTTCGTGATTTTTCGATAAGCGTACCGAAAGTCGGGTTTTGGCAACTTGTGGGTTTTGGTGTATTTTGAGTTATTTTGATTGGGTAATGCCCAATTGGCCTATTTTGATGTGATTCTATTGATTTTTATCGGATACTACACTTGTGGAGGCCGATATTCGCGGCAAGAGGGTTATTTCTTAGCAGTTATTGAGGTAAGTGGCTTGTCTAACCTCGTGTGGGGGAACCTTTACCCCTAGGATATTATGTGATAGTTTAAATGCCTTGTACGCGAGGTGACGGGCGTGTACATGTGCTAGTTGTTGTAACTCACTTTACTCGAATTGTCCAGTCCGTGATATTTCTGTTCTTAGATTATTAAGTTGTGACATTTACCTGGTATTCGTTAGGGAAGCATGATTAGGTAGAATTTATCTGTCTAATTGCCTAATTGTCCTACTTGAACTACTTGAGAATTGTTGGCACCAGTCCTCGGTGAAGTTATAGTTACGCGTATTATGTTTTCTGTGTGCGTTTCCTTTATTTGTTGTGTTGGTGGACTGCGGGTTCAATTCCCGGAGATCCCAGGGGCTGTGGGTTCGATTCCCAGAGACCCGGATTTGCTATTGTTTGTGGATTGCGGGTTCAATTCCCGGAGATCCAAGGGCTGCGGGTTCGATTCCCGGAGACCCGGAGTTTATTGATATATTATTGAGATACGGACTGCGGGTTCGATTCCCGGAGATCCTGAAGATCATTGAGATACACCCTGTGGTATTGAGACACGGGCTGCGGGTTCGATTCCCGTAGACCCGGAGATACTGTTATTGGGTCTGCGGGTTAAATTCCCGTAACTCCTGGACTGTTTATTATAGAATGGGACTGTGGGTTCAATTCCCACAGGTCCTGGACTTGTTAATTGAATTTGTTACTTGTTGTTAACTTAATTGTAGACGGCTGTAGTAATCGTTTATTGTTGTTATTTCGGGATTATTATCATTTAAACTGCTTATTATTATTATTATTATTATCATCTTGTAATTGTTTTCTCTCAGTAGGGCCCTGACCTTCCTCGTCACTACTCCATCGAGGTTAGGCTTGGCACTTACCGAGTACCGCCGTGGTGTACTCATGCTACTCTTCTGCACACTTTTGTTGTGCAGATCCAGGTACATCAGGACAGGCTCACACCAGGTGATTTAGCAACGCTTTGGGAGACCTCGAGGTATGATCTGCTACGTCCGCGGATCCGGAGGCCTTCCTTCTATTCTAGTGCTAGTAGATGTTTTTCCTTCATTCCGTTGTTAGATACTCCTTATACATAGAGCTACGGTTGTATGTTCTCTTTTAGTCCGTGCTACCCGTGGGATTCCGGGTCTTGGTGGTGTTTTATACAGTGTGTTTGACGGGTGTATGTGCCAAGCGGCGTGGATTACATCTCCTTTTTATATTATTTTCCGCTATTTCTTATTTAATGTTTATAAACTGGTATATTCCGCAACGTGTTAGGCTTACCTAGTCGTGGGGACTGGGTGCCGTCATGACATGTTCACGATTGGTGAACTAGGGTCGTGACAAAACACAAATGAACATAAACAGAAATGACAGAAATAAATTCGAGCCCACTGAATTCACAGTGTTTCCTTAAGGAATTTAATGCCCTCCTAATACCCAAGGTTATGGATTATTTCCTCCTAGGATAGAACGAATTACACACCGGTGTAGTGGCACTTTAAACCCCAGTATTTCAGCGAACACAAAGTTCGGTAGCAAATCACACTTACTGTTGTTTTCTTTGCAGTTAAAATATATAGAAGAAAGGAGGAGAAACTTAGAAAATCATATTCCAATTATGAGCAGAATAGTATTGTATTTATAGCCACAATTTGGGGTAAAATCTGAAGAGGTGAAACTCTTCAAAATGGTTGTTTCTGCAAAACTGCCACAACATAAATGTCATTACATAAATGGCTATTACTCAACAATAATGAGGAAAAATTGATGGGTAGTTAAACTGAAATTTGGATAACTACAATGGACTTAATACTAATATTTATTTAATATTAATATTCTGTTATTAAAATAAATATTTAATAATATTTCTGTACTATTTTACTATTAAGAAATAAATTTGGTCCAAAAATTAATCAATCAATTGCCGAAGCCGAGCGAGCGACGACGGCGGTGGCGGCGGCGCGAGGCTTGCTTTCTTCTCAACTCTTTAAGAGCTAGAAGAAGAGCAATTGCTTATATACCCATAAAAAACCTCTTCCTCTTCCAACATGGGACAATGTCTATTTACCAAGGGGAAACTTAAACTTTCATTCAAAAATTTTATTTTCCTCCATTTCCCATTTACCTTCTTTTAAGTATTTAATATATTAATTAAATACATTAAAAATCCAACAATAACTTTCTTATTTGTTCTAAATATGTAAGGTATTTGTGTTTTTATTTTATTACAATATTTCAGTATATAATATTTTACTCATTTTTATTGTAGTTTATTATTCTTCCACTTCAAAATTATCTTAAATTTACTTAACTCAATGATGGTTTATTTGTATAGGATTGTTATTATTTAAGAGTGTCATATGTATTTTAATTATTTTTAATAATTATATTTTAAAATAGTTGATAATAGATATATCTCATAGGGGTTACGAGTGTAGGATTTCTACAATATAAGGGGTATAAGCGTTTGGTTCTAAAATACAGAGGTTATATCCAAATCTAAGTCATATTATAGGGATATTTAGTATAGTTAATCCACATTAAAAAAATATGTGATTGTAAACAAATTTGTGGTATTTCTTTTTCTAACTTACATTTTTGGTTTCCATACCTCATGAAGTAACTTTTAGGCGTACGTTTTTTTTAAAACAAACATACAACAAAAAGAGTTGTTAAGTTGAGTAGCAGTTCAACACCTTTGATTCAGGGATGTTCATAAAAATCCGAAAAATTGAACCAACCAAATATTAAATTAAACCGTCCAAAAAAAATCGATACTTTTTGGTTTGGTTTGGTTTTGGTTTTGAATTCTAAAAACCGATCAAATTGATTTGGTTTTAATTTTAATTAGAAAAAAATCGAAAAAACCGAATCAAACAGACTATTGGGGTAGCTATTTCAACTTTATTATTACACCTATATATATATATATATATATATATATATATATATATATATATATGTATATTTTTATACAAAGTTTCAAAAATTTAATTAAGAATATTAATAGTTGTACTTTTAGTATAGTTCTTTACCTTTGCATTCTAGTTTGATTGGTAGTTTTCTTTTGTTACGTTGAAGAATTTATTTCGTATTAAAAATAATATATTTTTAATTAAGTTTTAAATTATTCATCATTATTTAATTCAATTATCATTAATATATTTTCGTAAATAGATTTCTAAAAGGGCAAATGATTTGATAGTGTTACGTTGAAAAGCGATCGCCGAATATGTATTTGGTATTGTATGTCTTATATTTAAGAAAAAACCGACAAATAACTAAAAAATCGAAAAACTGACAAAAACCAACATAAACTGAATCGAGAAAAAATCGACTTAAATTGTTTGGTTCTAATATTTCAAAATCGACTTATTTAATTTGTTTTCTTTCTATGGATAAATCGATCCAAACCGAATCATGCTTCTGATCAGGTAGGGGAGAGGATCCAGGTCTTGGTCGAGTCCGTGAGCCCGCCATGTGCTAATTCCTCCATTTTCAAGGTTTCAATATATGGGCGTCAGCCACCGCGTGGCCCATTGTTTTGACAAAGGCAATCATAACAAGTGGTATGATTGCCGAATTTAGAATTAGTTTCTGCCATTCAATTTGTTTGGTATAATCTTAAATATGTCGTGTAACTACAATGTTTCTAGGATAAAATAGAAAATGAGCCATTATTTTGGAACAAATTGTACAAACTGAAATGGAAGGAGAAGTAGTAGTATTTTTTCTTCTCCATCTGTTTACTTTGTCAACAGGCTAATAAAATACATTTCCCATTTAAAATAATCAAAATTAACTTAAAAAAAAGTAACCATGTAGCCTATTGAAAATCTAATGAAATTATACCAAAAAATTAAGTTCATAGGACATTTTTTTATGCTCCCTCCTAATAGTTAGGGATTCTAGTTTATTTTATGCTTCTTTTTACTTAAGTTTTGGATTAAAAGTGTGTACAAATATTTCAAAAAGCTAACTTGTTGTGCTTGTTTGTAGTGTTTGGTCAAAAAGAGAAGGTTGTCATAACCAGCTCAAAAATAAGTGAAACCTGCACAAATTCAAAGCCAAGTCAATTGAGCTACAATGGAAAACCAACCGCGGACACGAAGGATCCACTGCTGAGGTGGTCCTTTTATCGCAGTCCGCATAGATTCAGAGAAATGCAATTTTTGAATTTTAAGTAACCGCCGACCGCAGTGCTTTTGTGCGGTCGCGGTACCTCTACCGCGACAACAGTCCTTTTACCATGGTCCGCGAAGAAGAGGTCCAGAGAACCTGAAGTTGAGCTGAGAGATGAAGACCGCGGTCCGCGCTTGATTTTATGCGGCCACGGTAGCCTCACCACTGCAGTGGACCAACTTTTGCTATCAGCGATAACTCTACCAAAGGTATTTTTGTTCGAAAAATTTAGTTGTGTATAAATACTTCTTTTTCAATTTTTAGGTCATCTTCTATTTAGCTGAGCATATGAGCGCCGTATTTTAGCCTTTTGAGTAAGTTTATAGCTTGTTTAGCAATTAGTCTTAGATTCTTAACTTGTAATTATATTTTATGGCTACCTATGATTTCTTTTTTAATTATGAGTAGCTAAACCCATTAGCTAGAGTTATGTCTCAGCTCTAGTGTGGATATTTAAAGGGTCTCTTATTTTAGGGCATAGATATTTATGGGAGATTGATATTTGGCTTGATTTGTGCTTTTCTATGTTGAATTGGTGGTTGCAAATACTAATTTGTGCTTTTTTGACTTAGGCTCTTCTTGAGAAAGAGATCTTAAGTCTAGGAAATTTAAGCCAACAAGGAATTGGGGTGTAATCAAGAGATTGATAGCCCTAATTAAAAGGCTAAACCTAGAGATAGTAATACGCCATATTTTAGCCTTTTGAGTAATTGTATAGCTTGTTTAGCAATTAGTCTTAGATTCTTAAATTGTAATTACATTTTATGGATTCTATTTCATTTTAATCTATGATTTCTTCTTCAATTATGAGTAGCTAAACCCATTAGCTACGGTTGTGGCTCAACCCTAGTGTGGATATTTAACGAGTCTCTTATTTTAGGGCTTAGATGTTTATGAGTGATTGATATTTGGATTGTTTTGTGCTTTCTATGTTGAATTGATGGTTGCAAATACTAATTTGTGCCTTTTTTACTTAGGCTCTTCTTGAGAAAGAGAGGTTAAGTCTAGGAAATTCAGGCCAATAAGGAATTGGGGTGTAATCAAGAGATTCATAGCCTTAATTAAAGGGTTAAGCTTAGAGATAGTAATACCCGACTTGAGCCAACTTTGCTAGCACAAATTGGACACCCAATTGTTCTTGAGAGCGCCAATTAGGGCAAAGTTTCTCAAACTACCGAGAGGTATAGAGTGAGTATCTTCGTGCATTGGCTATATCATGATCTCAAATACAATATTATTTCCCTAAGTTTTGGATTCTGTTAGATACTCACCTAGGAGTAAGTCACTTCCCTAGTGCCTCTTACCAATTTAGAAAACCCTACAAATATATCTACTTAGCTTAATTTCGTGCATCATTAGTATTAAATTAGAAGTAACAAACAAACAAGAATGATTGTAAGTGAAAACAATAACATCGTAAATTGCTAGATTAGACAAGAATCCAACTCCAAACCTTATCTTAGCTCTCTGTGGCTTCGATACCGACCTTTTCAGGTAAAGCTGCATCGACCGCTCTTGCCACTCTATAGAGGTGTAGGGTTGGCTCCGATCAACTTTTTGGTACCGTTGCCGAGGAGCTAAACGGTTTTGGCTATCTATCTAACTAGTTTTGTGTCTTGTTTTTCTTTTCTTATATTTTACTATCGTGCATGAATCATCAATTTAGGTACAAAATAGAAAACAATGATCCTCTTGATAATGGTCCACCGGGGGAGGAGGTTGATGATAATGGAGACGATGAGGTGCCTCTAGTACCTCAAGGTCAAAGAAGAGGATGTCAGGCCAACTATATCATTCTAGACCCTCCCCCGCCTCATATAAGAGTCGTTCCTTGGGTGCTTCCAAATGAGGGCTACATAAGTGCAATTGTCCCACCCTGGATCCGTGCAATCAACTTTTAAATAACAAATATGATGTTGACTTTATTGGAGCAGCGAAGGTACTTCACAGGCGCTCCGTATTAGAATTCTTATAAATATCTTAAAGGCTTCCTGGATATCTGTTGGGGAAGCAAGCAGACAAATGTGTCAGAGGATGCTCTAAGATTAAGATTGTTCCCTTTATCACTTTGAGGGAAAGCTTTGGAGTGGCTCGTAAGGCTTCTCAACCATTCCATCCATAATTTGGATGAGTTGGCGAATAAGTTTATAGAATTTTTTCCTTTCCATGGCATATGAAAACCTTGAGAGAAGAGATTTTGTCCTTCAAATAGGAACCTAGTGAACCACTTCATGAAATCTGGGAAATGTATCAAATAAGGGTAAAAGAATGTCTGAACAATGAGATGACCGATGCAATGATCCAACAGACTTTCTACTGTGGCATTAACACGACCAATCAGTGTGACATGAACTAGCTAACAGAGGGAAATTTTATGAACACACCTTATGCTAAGCCGTGTAATATTTTGGATGAGATGGCAGACACTTCCTCAGCTTTGCAGAGTTGAGCTAATGTGCCATAAGGTGATCCCACAATCATTCACTTTCACAAAGAGCTCCACGACCATGGTCAGGCAATGCTAGAGTTAACTACAATAATGAACCAGCTGATAAAAGCTCAATTGTAGTAAGATAAAGCACCACGACAAGTAAATGCTATGGAAGGTGTTAACATGTTGGTCAACAAGAGGCGACAAAGAGGTCAATAAGGTCAAGGTAGCCTAGATCAATATGAGCAAGGTAATGATGGTTTTAACCAAGATGATATGTATGATGAGCAAACTGAAGAAGTGCAATAGGTGAAAAATTATCAAGGACAGAGGGGAAATGGTCCAAACTGAAAACAACAATGTAGATCCCAAGGTAATTGGGGGTATTAAAATCCACAAGGAAATAGAAATTGGGGGACAACAATCAAAATTAGGGAGACCAGAACAACCAGGGCAACTGGAATGGTAACAACAAAACTTGGGGAGGAAACAACAATCAGGGTGGTTGGAATAGTATCAATCAAGGAAACCTGGGAAAAGTTAATCAAAGGCCTCCGATGTATCAACAACCAAAAAACCCAACCCCCATTTCCATCGTAAGGTCCTAGCTCGTCGAACAATGAGATGGGGAGGATTGAGATGATGTTTGAACAAATGATGAAAAAGAACACCAACTCTGATGCTTAGTTGGCATCCCACAATATTTCAATTGGAAACTTGGAGGTTCAACTTGACCAGATTTCACAATATTTGAATACTCACCCTAAGGGGGCTCTACCTAGTGATATGGTAGTAAATCCAAAGGGTGGTAACAATACTGGGCGTGAAATGGCAGTGATTATAAGAAGCGCTCGATATGGTTATGTGCACGCAAAAGGAAATTGTGAATGATGAAGTTGAGGTGCAAGATGATGTTATCCTTGTAGTTGATGAGCAAGTGAGTGAAGAGAACTTGAATGACGAAGTGAGAAATGATATTCATGATAATGATGTAGAGACTCAAAGTGATGTGAACCCATCTAGGGAACACATAATAGACATGTCCAAAATGATCGTGCCTAAGGCTAAGGCTCCTTTGCCAAGGCCTCCTCCACCTTACCCTCAAAGATTTGTGAATCAAAAGAATGAAAATTAGTTTAAGAAGTTTATTGAGATGATGAAAAGCTTGTCAATAGATCGCGGCCGTCTCAATGCTACACTAAGGTAGAAAGAGCGGGTAGCAAGAGCTTTTACCTGAATAGTGGTTCAGGATTGAATTTCCACAGAGAGCTTGTAATGAAGTTGGAATGTCTGTTTTGACTAGAATTGCGGTTGTGCTTCCAATGTCACTTCAAATATTTTTGTTTTTCTTTTAAACTACTATTGTAAAACTAATGATTAACACTAAATTCTGCTAATGGAATATCGCTAAGTTGTATTTAATATGGAGAAAGGCACTAGGGAGATTGATATATTTGGGGTTTATGCTATAATCGTTGCACAATTGTACTCATTCTCATACCTCATAGTATACCAATTGGGTAAGCCAATTTGACCAAACAACTAGGGTTCAAGTAGGGTAGGGACTCTCTCGAGGTTTAACCCATTAATTGGGACTACCATTCTCATGGGTCCATCCCAGTTCCTTGTTGGATCAACTTTAGGGTCATAGACTCTCTTTCTCAAGAAGAGTTAGACCCACTAAGCTTTGAATTCATTCTTGTAACCACAAATCCTAGATTGAAACACAAAATTAACCCAAATAACAAACACCCAATCTCAATCTCACCCTAGAATGCAACACCCATGAACTACCCACACTAGGGTTGAGCCACAACCCTAGCTAATGGATTTAGCAAGACATAATTAAAGAAGAAACAGAAGAAATAGATGATTAAATAAATATATTAATTGATTACAAAGTAAAATCTAAAATATTAAAGAGTAAAAGTGCCGAAAATGGCAATAATATTCCGTCTCATGAGCGCAGCTCTGTTCAGAACATAAAACATAACCTAAAAATAGTAAAATATACTATTTATACCGGGCTAGAAAAACTAGACAAAAATACCCCTACGGGTTCAGCGCGGACTGCACAAAAGTGTAGCACGGCCGCGTTGGCTCTTAAACTCAATATCATCTATGAAGTTTGAGGACCACAGATAGCACAAAAGTGTAGCGGGCTGCGGTGAAAAATTGGCGCGGACCACGCAATAAGGTAGCGCAGCTGCGTGGCTTGGCTTGGCCAAATTCTTCAGTTCTCTGAACCCCAGTTGCGCGGACCGCCCAAAAAGGTTGTGCAGCCGCGTGGCCTTAACTCTAAAATTCCAAGTCTCTGATTCTCATCCACGCAGACCGCACTGATATGTAGCGCGGCTGTGTGGGCTTGTAGCCTAAAATGGTGGCTCTCTGAATATCACTAGCACGTACCACGTAGAAGTGGAGCGCGACCACATGGCTTGCAACTTGAATGACCACTCTGAATATCCTAGAACATATGCATGGCATATCAATGCGGTCCGCGCTAGGCCTTCCTGTTCCTTAACTTTACTTTATCTTTGACACTTGGGCAGGTTTCACTCTGTTTTGAGCTGATCTTTAACATTTATCACCTTGTCGCTCAAATCTGCAATCAAGCATAACTTGTAAGTATTTTGGGTCTATTCTGTAGCAATTTGTAATCAAAGCAACTGCAAGTAGGGGCATAATCATGGTAAAATCCCAACTTTTCAACTTCTCCAAACTTAAACCTTTGCTTGTCCTCAAGCATACAAAATAAGACCCACCCCTAAAAGGTAAATCCAAGAATTTCCAGCTATCCTAAAGTAACCTCAATAAGCATCTTTTGGGACTAATAATTTTCCTCAATACGAATGCATCATTAACACATTTCAAGCTTTTGAAAACTATGGATCAAGTGTGGCACAAGAGCATCAAGGGTTGACACATTTCATCAAAGAACGTTTCTCAAATACCTTGGTCATTGTGGAACCCAAACTCATACATCCTCAACTCTCCCTAAGCAAACCCCGCCTTTTAGAGTAGTGACACACAAATCGAGGTTGATGGGCTTTCACTCATTTCTCTCAAAAAGAAGGTCACAAGTCTGGCTCTAGGTACCATACGCTTGCCCCTTATGTAAGTATCCACTAATGTAGGTTCCCTTTAACTCAAGATCCTATAGGGCTTTTGCGGAGTCATTGTGATGGCTTTTGGGTAAGGGTTAGGATATGTTTTTGTTCAAATGGTTTCAATATTCCGTTACACACTTTCTTTGATTCATTTTGGCACACTTTCTTGACTCATTTGAGTAATTCACTTCTTTTCAAGGGGTTAGAGGGGCACATTATCACTCTTTCTTAGGCAATTCAAATCATTCCTTTTGTTTCTACTTTTGTTTCCACACTTTTTTCACATTTATTTTTCTTGACCCCTTTTTATTCTTTTTCACCTTGGTCTTTCTCTTTTGTCTTTTTCTTTTTCTCTTTTTCATTGCCTTGCATTTTTCTTCTTGCTTTAGTGCCTTTTACCCCTTTTTGTTTTCCTTCTTGTCTGTCACGACCCAAAACCCTGGTCGTGATGGCGCCCAACACAATGCTAGGCAAGCCCGACCATATTATCCCTTAAACCAGCCAGTTATTAATCAAATTAAACTTAAACAGTAAATAATCATATCGGTGATAACCGAAACGTAAAACATACAAAATACGGTCCCAAACATGTCGTGGTGTCACGAGACTGAGCCTCTACAGGATAGCATCCTAATACAACCAAGTCTAGTGAAATAGGAAATCAACAAGATGATAAAGAAGGAGAAAACAAGCTCGGCGGACGCTGGCAGCTACCTCGTAATCTCCGCAAAAGTAGACAAGGATCAGCAGCTAAAATGTCTCAACTGCTCTCGGGTACCTGTGGATCTGCACAGAAAGTGCAGGGGAGTGGGGTGAGTATATTTCAACTCAGTGAGTAACAATAATAAATAACAACTGAAGGTAAGAACTCCTGTGCTATCACTTAGCAGTTCTAAGGCAACCCTCACATGTACGTCATCACTATAGAAATGCTCAAATCTCCAATCCACGTTTATCTCTACAAGATTCTACACTGATCCAACCCTCACTCGTACCCCTACGGTGTACGGCCATCTCAATATATAAAGACACATACCTATGTCTATAATGTATAAGTATTTGAGTAGATAATAGGATATGATTAAGTGTAATGATGCGGCGTGCAGCCCGCTCCAATACATATACCGCTGCGGCGCACAGCCTGCTCCATTTAACGTCAAAGGCGCTCACTGGGGGTGTATACAGACTTCGGAGGGGCTCCCTAGTCCCAAGCACTATTATACTGCAGCGTGCAGCCCAATCCACACATGTATTACTGCGGCGTGCAGTCCGATCCAATATATGTATGAATATATATTTATACTGCTGCGGCGCGCAGCCCGATCCCATAATATACACCAGTGCTCACTGAGAATGTGTGCAGACTCAGACTCCGAAGCGGCTCCTACAGCCCAAGCGCAATAATACTGCGGCGTGCAGTCCGTCCCACATGTATATTACATGTATATTACTGCGGCGTGCAGTCCGATCCAATATATATACTGCTGCGGCGTGCAACCCGATCCAATATAGGTATATATATATAATACCCCATAATGGGTCCTCGACCCTATCCCAGTCAATATGTGCTTGGCCTCTCAGGCCCAATATAACATCTCATAGTGGGTCCTTGACCCTATCTCATCTCAATCGGTATAGACTTGGCCTTTCAGGTCTGCTCAGCCTAGAACAGGGAATTCCACCCTAGATAATCTCTCTCAATGTACACATCTAGTACGGGCTCATATTATGCTATACAGCTAGAGCTACGGCTGAGTGTATGTTTCCAACATGATATAAGGGTCACCTAGCTCTATAGGTTCCCTAATGCTCTACAGATCGGCACAAGGCCCCAAACATGGCTATTAGCCCGATTGTACAGTTATAGTCTCAGTAACAGTCATACAATACAGTATTCTATTAGCCGGGAAAGACTAAGTCCGAACCCCCAATCACAATGTCACCACACCCGTCATAGAACGCGTGTCTCATCTCAATATAGCACTGTGAAGTGCTAGTACCGGGTTTCAAACCCTCAGTACATTGTTTACTACTACCACTCACATCGAACCGGAAGAAGCTTCAATCCGCCTTGCGCTTGCCTCGCAAATCAATCTCCTCGGGTGCCAAATCTGCTCAAAATCATAGAGAATGCATCAATATACGCTAATTTCACGAAATTCATTCGAAATAACCCAATTTATATCAAAACCCACAAGTTGTCAAAACCCGACTTTTGGTACACTTGTTGAAAAATTACAAAAATCACATATTCGGAATCCTCATCTCGATACGAGTCTAGGCATATAAAATTTATCAAAATCGGACTCCATTTGCCCACTCAAATCAGTGTTTTTCTTTAATTTAGGCCTAGGGCTCAAACCCACCTTTAATCTTCCATTTACAGGGATTTAACCAAGGATTTCATGTTAAAATGATGTAATTAGGCCACAAAACTTACCTCCAATGCTAACCCGATGTTCTCCCAGCAATAACTCGCCCAAATCGCCCAATTCGCCTTCAAGAACCGAGCCCCAAATGTTTTGCAACTTATGAAATTTTAACCCTTCTGTTATTTTTAACACAGGCGCGATTTCCGCTTCGGCGGACCAAAATCCGCCTCTGCGAGGCCGCCTCTGCGACCAAATGGTCGCTTCTGCGGAAATACTCCTAGCCGCCCAGCTTCGCTTCTGCGGCCCAGGTCTCGCTCCTGCGAGACCGCTCCTGCGAATCCCCTTCCGCTCCTGCGAGCCTCACCGCTTCTGCGCATCAGAGTCCGCTCCTGCGGACTCGCTTAGGCGACAAGTCTTCCGCTTCTGCGGATCCTCCCATAACGAGCCCAGACCGCTTCTGCGGTCTTTCCTTCCGCACCTGCGGTGCCGCCCATGCGGACCAGGATCCGCCTCGGCAAACCCCAGCGCTTCTGCGCTCATTTTCCGCTCCTGCGCCCCCATTTCCGCAGGAGCGAAAACAACAGAACCAGAACTCTTCAAACCTGCAATTTCCATGTTTTTCTCCCGATTAATCATCCGAAAACACCCCGAGGCCCCCGGGACCTCATCCAAACACACTAACACATCTTAATACCTTATTCGAACTTGCTCCAATCCTCAAAACACGTCTAATAACATCAAAACCCATAATTCACATCGAATTCAAGCCTAAATTCCTTAAAACATTCCAAATTACAAAATCAATCAAAAACCCGACTAAACGACGTCTGAATGACCTGAAATTTTGCAGGCACATCCAAAATCACCTAACGGAGCTACTGCAACTGTCGGAATTCCATTCCGACCCCCGGATAAAAATCTCACCTACCATTCGGATTTCGCCAAAATTCAACCTTAGCCAATTCAAGCCTATTTCTACACCGGGCCTCCAAATTCAATTCCGATCGCTCCCTAAGTCACAATCCACCTCCCGGAACTAACCGAATCATCAGAATTTGATTTCGAGCTCTCTAACTAAATAGTCAACTCCGGGTTGATTTTCCTTATTCAAGTTTCCTTCAAAAAGGCTATATGCCTCATTTTCATTTCAATTCACTCCTAACTTCCCCGATAGACTCTAACACTGATATAAAAGCATGAATTATGTAATTACAACATAACGGGGTCGTCACATTCTCCCCAACTTAAACAAATGCTCGTCCTCTTGCGGGTCAAGAAACATACCTGAAGTCTCAAATAGCTGAGGGTATCTGCTCCGCATCTCCTGCTCAACCTCCCAAGTAGCCTCCTCTACGGGTCGACCTCTCCACTGAACCTTAACTGATGCAATCTCCTTCGACCTCAACTTCCTTACTTGGCGACCCAAAATAGCAATAGGCTCCACATCATAGGATAGATCACCATCAAGCTGAATGGTACTGAAGTCTAATACATGGGATGGATCTCCGATGTACTTCCGGAGCATAGACACATGGAATACTGGATGAACGCTGGATAAGCTGGGTGGCAAGGCTAACTCATATGCCACCTCTCCAACTCTCCCTGAGTATCTCAAAAGGACCAATGTACCTGGGACTCAACTTCCCTTTCCTCCCGAACCTCATGACACCCTTCATGGGTGAAACCTTCAGCAATACTCTATCACCAACCATGAAAGACAACTCTCGAACCCTACGGTCCGCATAACTCTTCTGGCAAGACTGTGCTGTGCGAAGCCTCTCCTGGATCAACTTTGCTCTATCCAGAGCATCCTGAACTAACTCAGTCCCTATCAATCGATCCTCACCAGGCTCAAACCATCCGACGGGAGATCTACACCGTCTGCCATACAATGCCTCGTACGGGGCCATCTGAATACTCGACTGGTAGCTGTTGTTGTAGGCAAACTCAGCAAGTGGTAAGAACTCATCCTACGAACCACCAAAGTCAATCACACATGCTCGCAACATATCCTCCAGGATCTAAATAGTACACTCACACTGCCCGTCTGTCTGGGGGTGAAATGCTGTACTCAACTCAACCCTCGTACCCATCTCTCGCTGAAATGCTCTCCAAAATTGAGAAGTGAACCGAGTGCCTCTGTCAGATATAATAGACACTGGGACCCCATGCAACTTGACAATCTCCCGAATAAAGATCGCTACCAACCACTCCGATGAGTAAGCAGTGCTAACTGGGATGAAATGTGCGGACTTAGTCAGCCGATCAACAATCACCCATACAGAATCAAACTTCCTCGCCGTCCGAGGGAGTCCAGTAACAAAATCCATAGTGATCCTCTCCCATTTCCACTCGGGAATGACCATACGCTGAAGAACACCGCCCGGTCTCTGATGCTCATACTTGACCTGCTGGCAATTGAGGCACTTAGCTACATGCCTAACAATATCCATCTTCATTCTCCTCCACCAGTAGTGCTGTCTCAAGTCTTGGTACATCTTTGCGGCACCTGGGTGAATAGAGTACCGCGAACCGTGTGCCTCCTCAAGTATCAACTCCCGCAAACCATCAACATTGGGCACGCATATACGGCCCTGCATCCTCAGAACACCATCACTGTCGATAGTCACATCTCTAACATCATTATGCTGCACTCTGTCCTTAAGGACAAGCAAATGTGGGTCATCATACTGTCGCTCCCTGATGCGATCATATAAGGAAGATCGAGAAATAACACAAGCCAACACCCGACTCGGCTCCGAAATATCTAATCTCACTAGCCGATTGGCTAGAGCCTGAACATCATAAGCAAATGGCCTCTCCCCAACTGGGATGAAAGCTAGGCTACCCATGCTAACCGCCTTCCGACTCAAGGCATCGGCCACCACATTGGCCTTCCCCGGATGATACAAAATAGTGATATCATAGTCCTTAAGCAACTCCAACCACCTCCGCTGTCTCAAATTAAGGTCCTTCTGTCTGAATAAGTGTTGAAGGCTGCGATGATCCGTGAACACCTCACAGGAGACGCCATACAGGTAATGCCTCCAAATCTTCAAAGCATGAACTATGGCTGCTAGCTCCAAATCATGAACAGGGTAGTTCTTCTCGTGGGGCTTCAACTGAC
The DNA here is from genome assembly GCA_032618575.1 of Nicotiana noctiflora. Taxonomy (NCBI): domain Eukaryota; kingdom Viridiplantae; phylum Streptophyta; class Magnoliopsida; order Solanales; family Solanaceae; genus Nicotiana; species Nicotiana noctiflora. The sequence continues at coordinate 19,700 of JASVEL010004887.1, forward strand.
GAGAAGCATAAGCAATGACCCTACCCTCCTGCATCAACACACAACCAATGCCCACTCCCGAGGCATCACAATATACAGTATAAGAATCTGAAGCTGTCGGTAGAATCAAGACTGGTGCTGTGGTCAGTGCTGTCTTGAGCTTCCGAAAGCTCTCCTCGCACTCCTCGGACCATAAGAAAGGAACACCCTTCCGAGTCAATCTAGTCAAGGGTGAAGCAATAGAAGAGAACCCCTGAACGAATCGGCGATAATACCCTGCCAATCCTAGAAAGCTACGGATCTCAGTAACTGAGGTCGGTCTGGGCCAACTCTGCACTGCCTCGACCTTCCTCGGATCTACCCGAATACCATCACAGGACACCACGTGCCCTAAGAATGCCACGGACTCAAGCCAGAACTCACATTTGGAGAACTTGGCATACAGCTTCTCCTCTCTCAACCTCTACAACACAATACTCAAGTGCCGAGCATGCTCCTCCTGGCTACGAGAGTAGACTAGAATGTCGTCAATGAACACAATCACAAATGAATCAAGATACGGCCCGAATATACTGTTATCAGATGCATAAATGCTACTGGGGCGTTGGTCAGCCCAAAAGACATCACAAGGAACTCATAGTGACCATATCCGGTCCGGAATGCAGTCTTCATAATGTCAGACTCTCTAATCTTCAGCTGATGGTAGCCTGAACGAAGATCAATCTTCGAGAACACCCTAGCTCCCCGGAGCTGATCAAATAAATCATCAATACGAGGCAGAGGATACTTATTCTTCACTGTTACTTTGTTTAGCTGCCTATAGTCAATACACATCCTCATAGATCCGTCCTTCTTCTTAACAAACAGGACCGGTGCACCCCACGGCGACACACTCGGCCGAATGAACCCCTTATCTAGGAGTTCCCGGAGCTGCTCCTTCAATTCCTTCAACTCAGCTGGTGCCATCCGATACGGAGGAATGGAAATAGGCTGAGTGCCTGGCACCAAATCGATACCAAAATCAATATCCCTGTCCGTCGGCATGCCCGACAGGTCTGAGGGAAACACATCAAGAAAGTCTCGCACAATGGGAACAGAATCAATACTGGGAGTCTGGGCCTCGACCTCCCGCACAAATGCTAAATAAGAGAGACATCCCTTCCCAACCATTCGTTAGGCCTTGAGGAAAGATATTACCCTGCTAGGTACATACTCAGTCGTGCCTCGCCACTCGATCCTCTGAATGCCCGGCATAGCCAAAGTGATTGTCTTAGCATGACAGTCCGGAATAGCATGACATGGAGATAGCCAGTCCATGCCCAATATAACATCAAAATCAATCATGCTGAGAAGCAACAGGTCTACTCGGGTCTCCAGACCTCCAATAGTGACCAGACAGGACCGGTATACGTGGTCCACAACAATAGTATCCCCTACCGGAGTAGATACTTGCACTAGCAGCTCAAGACTCCCTCAGGTCGTGCCCAAATGAGGAGCAAAATATGTAGACACATAAGAATAAGTAGAACCAAGATCAAACAATACTGAGGCATCTTTGTGGCAGACTGAAATAATACCTGTAATGACACCATCAGAAGCAACAGCCTCAGATCGGCCCTGAAAAGCATAGCATCTAGCCTGTCCGCCTGATCGGCCTCCCCCTCGAGAGCGACCCCTAGCTGTCTGACCCTCACCCCTAGCTGGCAGGGCGGGTGCCGAAGTAGAAGGACCAGATGACGAGGGCTGCCCCTCTGCTGATAAGATCTGGAAACAAGACGGGGAAACTTCCTACGGTGGTGCCCAAACTCTCCGCACTCGTAGCAACTCCCCGGTGCTGGGGACTGAGACTGATAAGGACCTCTGGCGCTGGAGTGGCCAGCCGATGAACTAGGCCGAGATGAACCCTGAGCAGATGGGGCCTGTGAAGAACTCTGAGCTGGCATGGCACTGAGAGATGGCTGGCTCTGGTGCGAACCCTAATAACCCTGTCTAGAACACCATCTGCGACGATCGGAGTGACCCGACTGGGAAGATCTGAAAGAGCGACCTCGGCTCTGCTGGCTCTGGCCTCTGGTCTGGGTGCCACTAGAACTAACCTCGAGGCCTCTTGGCCTCCCTCTCATCCCGCTGCATGCGACGATCTGTCTCTATGTCGCGAGCAATATCCACAGCATCCTCAAATGTACGACTCAAAACCCTCTCCCGAGTCATCAGAATACGAATGGGATAAATGAGGCCGTCCACGAAGCGCCCAATCCTCTCTCTGTCGGAATGAACCAACCACGGTGCATATCCGGACAACTCTGTAAACCTGATCTCATACTCTGACACTGACATGTCCCCCTGACGGAGACCCTCAAACTGCCTACGCATCTCCTCTCTCCGAGATCGAGGCACCCATTTCTCCAAGAACATAGTGGAGAACTCCGGCCATGATAGTGGTGCTGCCCCTGCCGGCCTGCGGCACTCATAAGCCTCCCACCAAGCGAAGGCTGGTCCCTGAAACTGAAAGGTAGTGAAAGATACCCCACTGGACTCCAATATCCCTGCCGTACGAAGCATCCGATGGCACTTATCCAGAAAACCTTGGGTGTCCTCGTCCGGAGCACCAGTGAATACTGGAGGAGATAACCTGGTGAACCTCTCGAGATGACGCTGCTCATCGTCTGTCATAGCTGGGACCCTGTCCCCCTGAATCTGATCTGCTGGCTGAACCGGTACCACAGGCTGAACTGGAGGAGCCTCTAGTGTCTGTAAGCCCTGCACTGCTGGCTCTGGAGTGCGTACCGCGGGGGTCCGATGACCACCCCCGATCCCCGATGCAGCTGCTGCAGTAGTAACTGAAACCGCCTGTGCTAGGCTAGTGCAGACTGCTAGTATCTGAGCTAGGGTCTCCTGTAGACCCGGAATAACAATGGGCACAGCTGGTGCCTGATCTGGTGCTGCTGGCACCTCTGCAACTGGGGGTTGTGGGTCAGCTGGCACTGCCTCAGCTGCCCTAACTCCGCCACGACCACGACCGCGTCCACGACCTCTAGTAGGTGGTAGTGGTGGTCGTCCTCCACGTCCGGATGATCGAGTTCTCGCCATCCGCGAGAGAATAGAATGTCAAAGTTCAGTTCAAGTCAAAAGTAATCGCACGACAAGAATTCCAAGAATTGAAACTTTTCCTAAAAAGGTTTGCAGCCTCCCGAGGATAAGTACAGGCGTCCCCGCACCGATCCACGATACTCTACCAACCGGCTCATGACTCGCGAGACCTGTTAACCTAGGCTCTGATACCAACTTGTCACGACCCAAACCCTGGTCGTGATGGCGCCCAACACAATGCTAGGCAAGCCCGACCATATTATCCCTTAACCCAGCCAGTTATTAATCAAATTAAACTTAAACAGTAAATGATCATATCAGGTGATAACCGAAATGTAAAACATACAAAATACGGTCCCAAACATATCGTGGTGTCACGAGACTGAGCCTCTACAGAATAGCATCCTAATACAATCAAGTCTAGGCAAATAGGAAATCAACAAGATGATAAAGAAGGAGAAAACAAGCTCGGCGGACGCTGGCAACTACCTCGTAATCTCCGCAAAAGTAGACAAGGATCAGCAGCTACAATGTCTCAACTGCTCTCGGGCACCTGTGGATCTGCACAGAAAGTGCAGGGAGTGGGGTGAGTATATTTCAACTCAGTGAGTAACAATAATAAATAATAACTGAAGGTAAGAAATCCTGTGCTATCACTTAGCAGTTCTAAGGCAACCCTCACAGGTACGTCATCACTATAGAAATACTCAAATCTCCAATCCACGTTTATCTCTACAAGATTCTACACCGATCCAACCCTCACTCGTACCCCTACGGTGTACGGCCATCTCAACATATAAAGACACATACCTATGTCTATAATGTATAAGTATTTGAGTAGATAATAGGATATGATTAAGTATAATGTTGCGCGCGTGCAGCCCGCTCCAATACATATACCGACGCGGCGCGCGCCCGCTCCATTTAACGTCAAAGGCACTCACGGGGGTGTATACGGACTTCGGAGGGGCTCCCTAGTCCCAAGCACTATTATACTGCGGCGTGCGGCCCGATCCACACATGTATTCTGCGGCGTGCGGTCCGATCCAATATATGTATGAATATATATTTATACTCCTGCGGCGTGCAGGCCGATCCCCTAATATACACCGGTGCTCACCGAGAATGTGTGCAGTGTGCGGACTCCGAGGGGCTCCTACGACCCAAGCGCAATAATACCGCGGCGTGCGATCCGTCCCACATGTATATTACATGTATATTACAAGCGCGTGCGGTCCGATCCAATATATATATCGCTGCGGCGTGCGCCCGATCCAATATAGGTATATATATATATAATACCCCATAATGGGTCCTCGACCCTATCCCGATCAGTATATACATGGCCTCTCAGGAACAATATAATGTATCACAGTGGGTCCCGGACCCTGTCTCAGTCAATATAGACTTGGCCTTTCATGCCCACTCAGCTAGAACAGGGAATTCCACCCTAGATAATCTCTCTCAATATACACATCTAGTACATGCTCATATTATGCTATACAGAGCTAGAGCTACGGCCGAGTGTATGTTTCCAACATGATATAAGGGTCACCTAGCTCTATAGGTTCCCTAATGCTCTACAGATCGACACAAGGCCCCAAACATGGCTATTAGCCCAATTGTACAGTTATAATCTCAGTAACAGTCATACAACACAGTATTCTATTAGCCGGAAGGACTAAGTCCGAACCCCCAATCACAATGTCACCACGCCCGTCATAGAATGCGTGTCTCATCTCAATATAGCACTGTGAAGCGCTAGTATGGGGTTTCAAACCCTCAGTACATTGTTTACTACTACCACTCACATCGAACCGGAAGAAGCTTCAATCCGCCTTGCGCTTGCCTCGCAAATCAATCTCCTCGGGTGCCAAATCTGCTCAAAATCATAGAGAATGCATCAATATACGCTAATTTCACGAAATTCATTCGAAATAACCCAATTTATATCAAAACCCACAAGTTGTCAAAACCCGACTTTTGGTACACTTGTTGAAAAATTACAAAAATTACATATTCGGAATCCTCATCTCGATACGAGTCTAGGCATATAAAATTTATCAAAATCGGACTCCATTTGCCCACTCAAATCAGTGTTTTTCTTTAATTTAGGCCTAGGACTCAAACCCACCTTTAATCTTCCATTTACAGGGATTTAACCAAGGATTTCATGTTAAAATGATGTAATTAGGCCACAAAACTTACCTCCAACGCTAACCCGATATTCTCCCAGCAATAACTCGCCCAAATCGCCCAATTCGCCTTCAAGAACCGAGCCCCAAATGTTTTGCAACTTATGAAATTTTAACCCTTCTGTTATTTTTAACACAGGCGCGATTTCCGCTTCTGCGGACCAAAATCCGCCTCTGCGAGGCCGCCTCTGCGAGGCCGCCTCTGCGACCAAATGGTCGCTTCTGCGAAAACACTCCTAGCCGCCCAGCTCCGCTTCTGCGGCCCATGTCTCGCTCCCGCGAGACCGCTCCTGCGAATCCCCTTCCGCTCCTGCGAGCCTTACCGCTTCTGCGCATCAGAGTCCGCTCCTGCGGACTCGCTTAGGCGACAAGTCTTCCGCTTCTGCGGATCCTCCCATAACGAGCCCAGACCGCTTCTGCGGTCTTTCCTTCCGCACCTGCGGTGCCGCCCATGCGGACCAGGATCCGCCTCGGCGAACCCCAGCGCTTCTGCGCTCATTTTCCGCTCCTGCGCCCCCATTTCCGCAGGAGCGAAAACAACAGAACCAGAACTCTTCAAACCTGCAATTTCCATGTTTTTCTCCCGATTAATCATCCGAAAACACCCCGAGGCCCCCGGGACCTCATCCAAACACACTAACACATCTTAATACCTTATTCGAACTTGCTCCAATCCTCAAAACATGTCTAATAACATCAAAACCCATAATTCACATCGAATTCAAGCCTAAATTCCTTAAAACATTCCAAATTACAAAATCAATCAAAAACCCGACTAAACGACGTCCGGATGACCTAAAATTTTGCAGGCACATCCAAAATCACCTAACGGAGCTACTGCAACTGTCGAAATTCCATTCCGACCCTCGGATAAAAATCTCACCTACCATTCGGATTTCGCCAAAATTCAACCTTAGCCAATTCAAGCCTATTTCTACACCGGGCCTCCAAATTCAATTCTGATCGCTCCCCTAAGTCACAATCCACCTCCCGGAACTAACCGAATCATCAGAATTTGATTTCGAGCTCTCTAACTAAATATAAAAGCATGAATTATGTAATTACAACATAACGGGGTGGTAATTCCCGTGACGACGGGCCGGGTCATCACATTGTCTCTCCCCCAAACTTAGACATTTCCATTGCTCAAGCGAAGATGTGGGTGCCAAGAGAGGGTAGAAACGGGTATAGGCTTATAATATTGGTTCATGAAAGAAGAAGGCTTAAGGCTCAAAAGGGTTAACTATGGATCATTTTGTTGGTAGGCCATGGTATTGTTCATCTTAACATTTGGATCAAGGAAAGCCTATAGTCACTTCTCAAGTCAACTTTCACCTATGATTTTACCTCAACAAACATTTAAGGCAAGTTCTAGACTATTGGCTCGGGACTTGGACTCAAAATTTGATACCACACCACACATGATGGGGGATTGCTAAAGATATCGAGTTGAGGTCCCACACCGACCTTAGTTACGATTCAAGCGCACAATGGTCCAAAAATACCACATGATGATTGTTTGGTCAACACAAGAGTCTCAAGGCCATGACTTTCACCATCCTAAACACAACATTATGTCTTTGATCATGGGATCGAAGGCAAATGTGTTAGGCCCAAGTGAAGCTTTGCCTGAGGTACCCTTAACTATGAAATATCAAAACAAAAGAAAAATCAAAGAAAGACACTCAGACCCTTAAGAAGGTAGTCACTCCATCTATCACAGGGAAGAGCTACCCGGTTCACATAATACTCCACCCTTGGAAAGAACCATGGCATTAAGAAAATCAAGGGCTTATTGAAAATGGCAAAAAACAAAACCAAAAGGCTACGAGCCTATCTAATAAGCTAAAATTGAAATTTTTTGGGAAAATAGAAAAATTGAATGAATATATACAATAAGGGAGTAGAATATACAATGAGGGATGAATATATACCAAAAGTACTTTATATACAGACCAAGAGAGAATAAAAAGTATGGGAAAATAGCTAAAATGTAAAGTTATATACACACAAACTAGAAAATCAAAGAAACAAAACATAAAATGTGAATCTAATATGTACAGTCATCCAGATAATCCAAAAAGTAGGGCGCACCCCCATGAATAAAAGCTGGCATTGTCCCCAATGCTAACTACACAAATAAGCACAAAAATAAACAATGAAAGGATATAGAAGGGCTCCCTAAGCCTGGTCTGTATGCATGGGATCCTCTATGGTCCCTTGGTCCTCTTTATGGGCGGGAACCTCAGACTGGTTCCCGGCTTGCTGCTGCTCTACTGTAGGGACATGGGCCTGCTCCTGGACTGGCTGAATATCGAGTGCAACACTGGAGGGACCCTCTTGGACCCGTGGTAGCTCAATCACTACACCCTCTGTGCTGGGAAGCTTCTTCTTCTTCCTTGGAGGCCTGGGCTCCTTCTCCTACTATGTTTGAGATGCTGCTGGATCTAGGGCTGGATCCCTGAATAGAAAGTCTAAAGGCATCTGATCTGCCAATAACTTGTCCATGTCTGCTCTAAGCTTCTTCATCGACTTCTTAGATGTCCTTGACGTTGTAATCTTTTTGTGCTCCTTGAGAGCTTTGCCATGTGAATCTACTGCCTTAGTCAAGGTGGCCCGAGTCTCCAAACGCTTCTCCTGGTTGGCGAGGAGCTTCTGGAATGTATCTTCAATAGATTTAGGAATCTGAACAGTGGCTGGTGCTGACTGGGCCTCAACTAAAGTAGCCAATGTGGATAACTCGGATGTCGCAGCTGACATCCAGTTGTTCAAACTGGGTAATGACTGACTCAATTGGTGGGCAGTGAACCGATGAGTCTTTGATGATGGGACTGCAGGGCCAGCTGAAGTAAAAGGACCTAGGGGCAAGGTCTCACTAGTAGTAGTAGCAGGAATGGTGGATGGCCCGGTAGAAGGCTCTATCGCAACTGGCTCCTCAGACTGGCCAGTTGGGGTAGAGGTGGGTGGCTGGTACTACTTTAACTTTGGGTTGTCCCAACCTAACATGCTATACCATGACTAAGGAGCCACCACCTTGGTCATGACATCAAATTGTTTCCTCTTGACCTTCAGATCCCTAAAGTACATAGACAGGGTATTGGGAAAAGGGTAGTTTGTGTTCGTCTCCTATCCTAAAGCAGAAATCACCCTCGAGATCACATTACCCACATTGATAGGAATCCCAGCCATGATAGATGACATAAGAACAGCCCGGGAAAGTGGAACATTATGATCATGGGTAGAAGGGTCAAGCCTACTACAAACAAAGGTCAACTCGAAGTTGAAGGTGTTCCTGAAAATATTCTCTCCTACTTTCAACTATTTTAGAACAGTGCCTGGGACTACCAAGTAGTCAGCCAACCAAGGTCGCACTTTCTCGCCCATTGCCAACTTAGCTAAATACTGTGACTCATCCTCTTCCTTGAACCCTAAGTACGTATTTAAGGACTTTCCATCAAACACCACCATTTTATCTCTCACCATCGTGACCTTCGTATCTTTGACTATGTGAGCAATATTGTAGTAAGACTCTCACACCGTGTGTTCATTAGCATCAGTACACCTTTCCTTGAAGAATTCCAAGCCATATCTAGTTCGGAACTCCTTTTGCATGTTCGGGTTGTGGGGTAAAAAGGTCTTTGTCAATAAAACTTCTCTCCGGGATCAACTTCCTCAAAGGCCACCACTCTCTATATTTATGGAATGCCAGCTGACTAACAAATATATATTCCTAAGCTTTAGGATTTCTGGTTGTTTCAACTCCCCCAACTTGAGGCTCACCTTCCTCACCATTGCATGCACTCTCCCCAGATAATGAAGTTATAGGGGAGGTGGAGTATTGTTCACCACTACCTGCTGCAGACTCATCATATGAATCCAAGACTATATTGACTGGACTTTCGAAAGAGGGTGAAGGTGGAAGAGTGTCAGCTAGTTGGAGTAGGTCAGTTATGTGAGTGGGGACCGAATCTGAGGAGATGTTCTGGGAGGGCACATACTCACTCCCCGAAGAATGAGAGGCAGCTCTATCAGCAGCCTTTATCAGTTTTCAGGTCTTTTTAATGTTCTCCCTAGTCTGGGGAGTAAATTTTGCTACTTTCTTTCCTTTACCCCCTTAGGAGGCACCACCTCTCCTTGGTTGTTGTACTTGTTTACCGCCTCTTTGTTTAACCATAATCTACAAAAACACGCATCTAACTTTGTTAGTTTAAGCGCATGCAGTAGAATAGATGAATAACACAAGAAGAGGACATAGTTGATTGCATAACATAGAAGTAGGACACAACAGGACATAGGAGCGTGGACCATGCAAAACAATCACGTGGTTGCGCTGGGGGCAATATGGACCGTATAAAACTGGAGCGCGGCTGTACTGGGCATAGCCCTCCAAAAGTCACTCTCTGAATCTCCCGATGTGATCTGCACTAATATGCACCGCGGCCGCGTTGGGCCAGCATGGACCATGCAAAATGTGTTGCGGTCGCGCTGGTAACAAGTTAAGCCCAAGAGAAGAACCAACGCGGACCGCACAAAAAGGGCATGCGGCCGCGTTGGGCCATGTTCATGAACTGAGTTAGGGTTTGACAATTTTGTCCATTTTTGTTCAAGTTTTTGGGTCCTAGTTGTCCCAAGTCAATTATCCAAATACAAATCATGCTTAGCATTTAAAACTAACAAGAAGGCTAACCTAATCATTAAACTTAAGAAAAATGAGAAGAAAGAAGAAACTACACTATTGGGAAGCAAACAAAAATTGAAAATAAAAACTAATTAATGATATTTGTAAGAAATGTTACCAGGAACATGGAGAATCGAAGCACTGATGCAAACACACAATATTTGTCTCAGAGATGAACAGTGGAAATAGGGCTCAGGATGTCAAAGTGAAAAAAGGGTAAAGTGAGGCCCTAAGTCTCTATTTATATACAAAACTGTGGGGACCCTAACTTACCTACCAGCACGGCTGCGGACCGCACTGGTTTGTATCCAGCAGCATTGAAATAAGCTTCCCACGTGGACCGCACTAATATGCAACGCGGCCGCGTGGGAAACTTTAGAGAGCATCAAAATTTGGTTGTCAGCACGGACAATGCAATAATGTACCGCGATTGCGCTGATAACTTCAGAGACTTATCCATCTTTTGCACATGCCAGCACGGACCACACTGATATGTAGCACGACCATGTGGCAAACTTAAGAGACCTATTATTTTGTACTTTTATTTTGCACTGCTTCAACATTAACCGTGCAACATCTCACAAACAATTATCTAAAAAATCCTAGTCTACAAAGAAAATCAAAGAAATAGAAAAAGACATGGGTTACCTCCCAAGATGCGCGTAATTTAACATCGCGGCACGATGCATGTTACCATCTCATAATTTTAAATAAGGAGTGCCACCATGTGGCTGTCATCAAACATTCCCAAATAATGCTTCACACGATGCCCATTGACTTAGAATATTTTACCATTCTTATTTTTGAGAACAAGAGCACCGAAAGGAGTCACAAATACCACTTTAAAAGGCCCACTCCACTTTTACTTGAGCTTTCCTGGAAATAACCTCAATCGAAAGTTGAAAAGAAGAACCATATCACCGACCATGAATTCCTTTCCCCGAGCATATTTGTTATGAAGGTACTTCATCTTGTACTTATACAAGGACGAGCTGGAGTAGGCATGAAATCTAAACTCGTCAAGCTCATTTAATTGCTCAACACGGAGATTGGCTGCAACATCACATTCTAAGTTCAACTTGCTCAACGCCCACATAGCCTTGTGCTCTAATTTCACCGGTAGATGGCAAGCTTTACCAAACACCAACTGATACAAAGACATACCAATTGGAGTCTTGTAAGCCGTACGATAATCCCAAAGAGCATCATCCAATTTTTTCGACCAATCGGTCCTATTAGAATTTACCGTCTTGGACAAGGTTCTCTTTATTTCCCAATTTGAGACTTCCACTTGGACGCTAGCTAGGGTGGTCACTTTGTGATTAACTCCATACTTAGCAAGCAATAAGTTGAAAGCCTTGTTGAAAAAGTGGGACCCCCATCACTGATTATAGAACGAGGGGTGCCAAACCGTGTGAAGATACTCTTTTTCAAGAATGTCACAACACTCTGAGCTTCATTATTGGGTAAAGACATGACTTCAACCCACTTTGAAACATAGTCCACCACCACGACAATATAAGTGTTCCATAAGAGCTCACGAACGGACACATAAAATCAATGCCCCAAACATAAAAAATGTCCACCTCGAAAATCGTATTGACAGGCATCTCATCCTTCTTTGAAATCCCGCGGGCTCTTTGGCATGAATCACATCTCTTCACCAAGTCACTAGTATCTTTAAACAACGTCATCCAATAGAACCCGCAACTCAAAACCTTTGAAGCCGTCCTCACCCCCCATGATGGCCACCATAGGAAAACAAGTGACAAGCCTCCAATATTCTTAGTTGTTTACATTCAGGTACACATCTTCTTATCACCCCATCCATGCAAATTTTGAACAAATACGGATCATCCCAATTAAACTCCAATATATCTAGCTTGAGTTTCTTCATTTGGTTTGAAGAGAGCTCACACGGGACATTACCGGTCATAATAAAGTTGGCGATGTCTGCAAACCAAGGCATACCACACATAGAAACGGAAAGAAGCTGCTCATCGAGGAATGTACCATTTATCTCAATACCGTCACATGGTCTCCCCTCTTTCTCTAACAGGGACAAATGGTCTGCAAACTGATTCTTGCTTCCCTTCCTATCCACAATCTCTAGGTCAAATTCCTGAAAAAGTAACACCCACCTCATCAATCTTGCTTTCGAATACTTCTTTGTCATCAAATAGTGGAGGGCTGCATGGTCTGTGTGTATGATCACCTTTGCCCCAATAAGATAAGGTAGAAACTTCTCCATAGCAAACACAATAGCCAATAGCTCTTTTTTCGTCACCGTGTAGTTTCTTTGGGCCTCATTCAACGTTTTGCAAGAATAATACCGAAGATGGAACATTTTGTTGATCCGTTGACCCAACACCGTACCTACCACCACATCACTTGCATCGCACATAAGTTCAAAGGGTAAACCCCAATTAGGTGTGGTGATGATAAGAGTTTTAGTCAACTTGTGTTTTAATAGCTCAAAAGACTCCATGCACTTTTCATCAAAGATAAACTTGACATCCTTCTCCAACAATTTGCAAAGTGGGTTTACAATTTTCGAGAAGTCTTTAATAAATCGCCAGTAGAACCCAGCATGACCAAGAAAGCTCCTCACCCTTTGACAGAAGTAGGGGAAGGAGCCTCAAAATGACCTTTGCCTTATCAACTTTGATTCCTTGCTTTGAGATTTTGTGACCCAATACAATACCATCTTCCACCATAAAGTGGAATTTCTCCCAGTTGATCACAAGGTTGGTTTCTTTGCATCTCGCCAATACCCTATCCAAGTTCACCAAACATTCCTCAAATGAATCCCCACCACGCTGAAATCATCCATGAATACCTCCAAGATATTCTCCACCATATCGGTAAAACTTTCTATCATACACCGTTTGAAGGTCGTTGGGGCATTACATAATCTAAATGACATTCTCAAGAAAGCGAACGTGCCATAAGGACATTTAAAGTTGTCTTCTTCTGATCCTTCGGGGCAATTAGAATTTGATTGTATCCCGAGTAGCCATCTAGAGTATAATAAAAGGCCCGACCCACAAGACGATCGAGCATTTGGTCAAGGAATGGTAGTGGAAAATGATCTTTTCTTGTCACCTTGTTCAACTTTCTATAGTCTATACACACTCTCTAACCCATAACCGTCCGAGTAGGAATCAACTCGTTGTTGGCATTGGTCACTACCGTCATTCCACCCTTCTTAGGCACACATTGGATCGGAGAGGTCCATAAACTACTCGAGATCGAGTAAACCATACCGGCGTCTAGCCAATTGATAACCTTTTTCTTTACCACTTCTTGCATCGCCTCATTTAATCTTCTTTGATGTTCAAGAGAAAGTCGTGCATCCTCCTCCAAAATAATCTTCTGCATGCAAAATGTAGGGCTTATCCCCCGAATATCGGCCAATGTCCATCCAATCGCCTTTTTGCGCTTTTGAAGAATCTCCAAAGTGGCATCAACCTGCATGTTAGTTAGGCAAGAGGAAAGAATAACAGGTAAAGTCGAATTTGAACCGAGAAATTCATACTTGAGGTATGGAGGAAGTGGTTTCAACTCCAACGCTGGTGGCTCCTCACTCGATGGCTTGGTTAGTGGAGTTTTTCAATTCTCAAGATTCAAAGATATCTTCCTAGGCTCATATGAATATGAACCCATACCATGCAATGCATTCATGCACTCCACTCTACCGGCATCATCATTGACATCCATGTTAAGAAGCACGGCCTCAAGAGGATCTTCAAAATTTATCAAGGCACTTGTGTCATCCACTATCACAACTGTGACAATATCCACAAATGAACACACCTCCGTGCTATTGGGTTGTCTAATTGATTTGCACATATGAAATACCACATTCTCATCACCCACACGGAATGTCAATTCCCCAGCTTCAACATCTACCAATGCATTTTCCGCAGCTAGGAAAGGTCTTCCAAGAATGATTGGCACCTCAAAATCTACCTCGCAGTCCAATATCACAAAATCCACCGGCAATATGAACTAAACAACACGAACAAGAACATCATCAATTATGCCCAAGGGACGCTTCATTGATCGGTCTGCCATTTGAAGTCGTATGGAAGTTGGTCTACGTTGACCAATCCCCATGGTATTGAAAACCGATAGGTATCAAGTTAATACTAGCCCCCAAGTCACATAGGGATTTAGCGAAATTCGCACTACCAATAGTGCAAGGGATAGTGAAATCTCCAGGATCCTTGAGTTTTGGTGCCATAGAATGAACAATAGAACTCACTTGATGTGTCATTTTAATTATTTTACACCCATCGACCTCTTCTTGGTAACCAAATCCTTCAAAATTTTGTTACCCGACATTTGTTCAAGGGCTTCCACCAAAGACACATTTATAGTAAGACTTTTTACCATTTCAATGAATTTTTTGAATTGGTTGTCTCTTTTTTGCTTTGCTAGTCTTTGAGGGTAAGGTGGAGGTGGCCTAGGAATTGGTGCCTTGGCCTTGGGCACCACCCGCTCGTGTATATGAATAATGTGTTCCCTAGACAGGTTCACAGTATCTTGAGTCTCTACCCTAGCCTCATTATCAATATCAATCCACACATCATTGGTCACACTTGGTTCAACCACATTTTCAATATTTAAATGCACATCATCATCATACAACTCAACTTCATCATCCACAACCCAATTTTCATTCGAGGCATGCACATCACTGCCTCTTCCGTTTATCATTGTCACGATTATCACATGGTTATTACCTCCCTTTAGGTTCACTTCTGTATCACTTGGTAGAGCACCCTTAGGTCAAGTATTTAATGATTGAGAGATTTGGCCAAATTTGTACCTCCAAATTTCGAGTGGGGGGATTATCAGAAGCCAATTGAGCGTCGGAGTCTTGGTTCCTCTTTATTATTTGCTCAAACATCATCTCTATTCTCCCTATATCACTCCCCGAAGAAATTGACCCTTGAGATTGGAAGGGAGGTGGATTATTTTGTTGTTGGTACATGGGGGCCTTTGCCTTGCCCCCGGTTGCCTTGATTTACACTATTATTCCACCCTCTTTGATTGTTGTTGTTCTAGTTGTTATTGTTCCCATCCCAATTGCCTTGATTGTTACCTTGGTTCCCCAAATTGTTGTTTTGATTGTTCCCGTTCCAATTTCCACCACTTTGCTGGTGATTGTTATTATTCTAATTTTCGCCGCCTTGTTGATTGCCCCAATTTCCTTGGGGACGCCATTGTTGATTCCCTTGATTTCCTCTAGTCCCTTTGTAGTTATTGACATATTGACATTCCTTACTTTTCTTATCATAGCACTTGTTTGATTAACCAACACCAACATTGTTTTTGTCAAATTGATCACAATTACCTTGTTGTTGTTGTTTCCCTCTTCACCTTCTTTTGAAAATAGACATATATTCCATTACATTTACTTGGCGTGAGTTTTGAACTTTTTGCAATTGACCCGTTTCCAATTGATTCATTGTTTTTGTAAGCTCGGCAATACCTTGGCCATGATCATGTAATTCCTTGTGCAAATGGATGACCGTGGGGTCATCTTGGGGCATATTTTCTCGGCTTTTCCATGCCGAAGAAGTGTCGGCCATTTCATCAAGTACATCACATGCCTCTTGGTAAGAAAGTTTCATGAAGTTCCCTCCGGCTAATTGGTTCACAATGCACTGATTCGTGGTGTTGATGCCCCTATAAAATGTTTGTTGGATCATTGCTTTGGTCATATCGTTATTAGGGCACTCCTTCACTATTGTTCTATATCTTTCCCATATCTCGTGCAAGGGTTCCATTGGCTTTTGTTTAAAAGCTAGAATTTCATCCTGAAGAGCCACCATATGACTTGGAGAGAAGAACTTGGAAATGAATGTGGCCGCCAATTCATCCCATGTAGTCATAGAATGATTTGGTAGCCTTTCCAACTAGTTCAACGCTTTACCTCCAAAAGAGAATGGGAAAAGCCTTATTCTCAATGCATCCTCAGACACGTTTATTTGTTTACTCCCCCAGCATGTATCTACGAACCCCTTCAAGTGCTTGTAAGCAATTTGGTCAGAGGCGCCCATAAAATACCCTCTTTTCTCGAGCAAAGTCAACATAACATTGGTGATTTGAAAATTCCCCGCCCGGGTTTGGGAAGGAACTATGGCACTCGCATAACCCTAGTTTGGAAGGACTCTTGGAGCCAATCTCTGCGGTGGCGGAGAAGGGTCTGGGATTTGCGTATTAGCGTTTGCATTGGCATTTCTAAGTCTCTGTGGTACTTGAGGTACCAGAAGCTCATCTTTTTCAATATCTTCAACCTTCTCCCCTGCCAAGGCATTGCCATGAAGATCATTTTTGTTTAGGGCCATATGTACCAGATAGATCGACACAAACAAATTAGTAAACAAGAAAGAAAGAGAAGCAAAACACAAAACTAGCCACACAGATAGTCAACACTGTAAACTCCCCAGCAACGGCGCCAAAAAGTGATCGAGGTCGTCTTAATGCTACACTAAGGTAGAAAGAGCAGGTAGCAATGGCTTTTACCCAAATAGTGGTTCGGGATCGAATTTACACAGGGAGCTAGTAATAGAGTCGGAGTGTCTGTTTAGCCTAAAATTGTGGTTGTGCTTCTAATGTCACTTCAAACATTTTTGGGTTTTCTTTTAAAATAGTAGTGTAAAATTACTGATTAAGACTAAATTATGCTAATGGAATATCGCTAAGTTGTATTTAATGTAGAGAAAGGACTAGGGTCGTGACACTATCTAGGTGGATAGCTAACGGGTTGAAGTTACTAAGGAGAGATTTATATATTTGGGGTTTATGCTATAACCATTGCACAATTGTACTCATTCTCACACTTCTCGGTAGAGAGAATAATTTTGCCCAATTGACTCTCTTGAGACCAATGGTAAGCCAATTTGACCAAGCAACTAGGGTTCAAGTAGGGTAGTTACTCTCTTGTGATTTAACCTATTAATTGAGACTACTATTGTCACGCCCCAAATCGAGGGACATGACCGGCGCCTGACCGGGTTGCCCCAGTCAAGCGGACCTGGGTGCCTTTCATTCCCACGCGTTAACCCCGTGTTGATTGTTTCTCATTAACCAAATATTTTACCAATAATGACTGATTTCATAATGCATAAACATAACCATGTGATTGGTTCACTAACAAGTTCATAATTTATATTTACAACGCCCCATACATATACATAGGCCACAATCCCACAGTTTACATGTCTACGGAGCCTCTAGGATACAAAAAGGGAAATACAATACTTGCCGGTAACAAGGCTCCGGCTATACCTTACAAAACCAAAATGAAATCTAAACCGAAGTGGCAAGAACCAGGCAAGGCCCCGAGGAAGAAAGGGGCTCACCAAAACGGGCAGTGGAAGGAGAAGGATACTACTGCCGATGAGCTGAAGTGCCTGCTACTGATCCACCTACAATCATGACACGAATGTAGCGCCCCCGGCAAAGGGACGTCAGTACACTTGAATTGTACTGGTATGTATGGACAAACTTTGTCCCAAGTAAACTCAAGCCATTAAATTACATCAACAATTAATTAAGCCAGCCAACCATGTTTCCACATTTTCCTCATTTCAAATAATTCTCAACACAAAGCACTTTCTACGATCAACCAATTTAACAATAACCAATCAATCACGTAAAGCACAAGTAGTCAAACAAAGGGCAATCAGTGCCCCACAGGTTGCAAACTCTCCTGTTGTCTCCTTTCACAATTTCACATTATTGATTTTTGTATCAATTTATAATAGCGATTTCGATCGCTTTCCATCCTTATTGCCCCTGACCACCCTTATTACCTCGGCCACCCTTATCTCCCCAACCCACACCTTATTTCCTCACGTTGCGGCGCGCAACACGACCCCGCCTTACAGTTGAAAACACAACAATTTCAAACAGCAGATAAGGTACTACACACAATTTCAACAAGTTCAAATAAGCAACTTGCACATTGTTTCATGTTCTCAATTACTTCTCAAGCCAATATCACAACCAAGTTACAATGTTTCCACATTCAAGAATATTCACACATGTATATTCAACAATTTTCCATAATTCAAGTGTTTCATCTCTTTCCACAATAAACCAATTCTCAAGTGTTTCATTTTCTTTTCCACAAGGTGCCATATAGGCCATCATAATCATTATTCACAAATTCTTTACCCAATTCAACTCTCATTTACTTTTCGGTTCATATTTCATACCACAACACTCATAGTTCAACAACAACTTTGAATATCCAACAACAACATCAAATAATCACATAAAATTTCTCAAATCAACACATGCCAAGCAATTTTACACATAAGGGCGATTTCACAAGAATCAAAATTAGCCATACATACCTGGTGATGAGTTTTCTTCCGTTAACTTTCTACTTTATGCTTACCCAAGATATCCTATTCTTGCCCACCTTGTTCTTGAAGACTCTTACTTCTACTTACTTCTTTTGTTTTACTAAAATCAAGATCAATAATCATGCATGAGTATAAAATTCCATTTTCCAAAAGCTATTATATGCAAACCTCTCTTTACCCAATTAAAACTGAAAATCAAAGAAAATAGTTAGGGTTTTTACCCTGAAAATATTGGGGAAGTGGAATCCTTGCCCTAGAATCCCTTGGAATTAAATGGTTGGAACAATCTTTCAAGATGAAGAACTTCTCTCTCTAAAAACCCTCTCTTCTCTCTCTAATTTTTGGTGAAGATGATATGATAAAAATGAAGAAGAGGTGTGTTATATTAAAGAAGAGATCGGGTCAAAATGTTACAAAAAACTGGGCCGGGGTCAAATATGCGGTCACTATGCGACCGCAGAACACACATGCGGTCCGCAAAGTGACCGCAAAATGGCCTCAAAAATTACTCCAACTCTGTTACGAAATGCGGCCATTATGCGGTCCGCATTCCTGATCTGCG
Source organism: Nicotiana noctiflora (assembly GCA_032618575.1). Classification (NCBI taxonomy): domain Eukaryota; kingdom Viridiplantae; phylum Streptophyta; class Magnoliopsida; order Solanales; family Solanaceae; genus Nicotiana; species Nicotiana noctiflora. Next base: position 38,591 of record JASVEL010004887.1, read on the forward strand.
GTCGCAAAATGCACCGCAGATTTGACATGCGATCGCATATCGACCGCACATCTGACACGATTTTTGGAAACTCTCTGGAACGATTTGCGGTCAGAATGTGGTCCGCATGTTGATTCTGCGGTCGCATTCTTGACCGCATATTTGACACTTTTTCGGAAAAATTATTTCTCTACATTTTTGAAACTTAAATCATTACCAAGGGTCCGAACCGCGGCTCGCAAGCTCGCCGCGAAGAATTCTACGCATTCCTAACACATTATTCGGACCATGACACCACAAGCTACTAGGTTTTATGCACAAAAATTTTACGGGGCCTTACAACTATTCTCATGGGTTCATCCCAATTCCTTGTTTGGTCAACTTTAGGGTCATAGTCTCTATTTCTTAAAAAGAGTTAGACCCATTATGCTTTGAATTCATGTTTGCAACCGCAAATCCTAGATTGAAACATAAAATTAACCTAAATAACAAATACCTAGTCTCAATCTCACCCTATAATGCAACACCTATCAACTACCCACACTAGGGTTGAGCCACAACCCTAGATAATGGGTTTAGTTAGACATAATTAAAGAAGAAACAGAAGAAATAGATGATGAAATAAACATATTAATTGATTACTAAGTAAAATTTACAATATTAAAAAGTAAAAGTGCCAAAAATGGAAATAATATTTCGTCTCAAGAGCCCAGCTCTGTTCAGAACATAAAACTTAACCTAAAAATGGTAAAATGTTCGATTTATACCGGACTAGAAAAACTGGACAAAAATACCCCTACAGGGTTAGCGCGGACCACGCAAAAGTATAACGCGATCGCGTTGGCTCTTGAACTGAATATCATCTATGAAGTTTGAGGACCACGGATCGCACAAAAGTGTAGTACGACTGCAGTGGAAAAGTGGGGTGGACGCCCAACAAGGTAGCACGACCACGTGGGTTGGCTTGGCCAAATTCTCTAATTCTCAGAACCCTCGTGTTGTGAACCGCGCAAAAAGGTTGCATGGCCGTGTGGCCTTAACTCCAAAATTCCACGTCTTTGATTCTCTTCCATGTGGACCGCACCGATATGTAGTGCGGCCACGTGGGCTTGTAGCCTGAAATGGTGGCTCTCTGAATATCACTGGTGCGGACCGCGCAGAATTGTAACACGGCTGCGTGGCTTGCAACTTGAATTGACCACTCTGAATCTTCTAGCGTGGATGCATGGCATATCAGTACGGTCCGCACTAGGCCTTCTTGTTCCTCAGCTTCACTTGGTCATTGACATTTGGGCAGGTTTCACTCCATTTTGAGCCGATCTTTGACATTTGTCACCTTGTCGCTCAAACCTGAATTCAAGCACAACTTGTAAGTATTTTGGATCTATTTTGTTGCAATTTGTAATCAAATAAATAGCAAGTAGGGGCATAATCATGGTAAAATCCCAACTTATCATCAATCAATGTTCCTTTATTGGAAGCTCTTGAGCAAATACCGGGTTAAAACCAAGTTCGTAAAAGACTTGGTGACCAAAAAGAGATCTATGGATTGTGAGACCATCAAAATGACTCACCAAGTAAGTGCAGATGTGCACTTGATGGATCCAAATCTTGAAGATCCCGACGCTTTCACCATTCCATGTACCATTGGGAGTGCAAATTTTGTAAAGGCATTGTGCGACTTAGTAGCAAGTATCAATTTTATGGCTTACTCCATTATCAAAACTTTGGATATTGGTAAACCGAGGGATACTTCAATGAGATTACAAATGGCGGATAGAACTATGAAAAGGCTGTTTGGTATTATTGATGATGTTCTTATCCGGTGAACAAATTTATCTTGCCTGCTGATTTTGTGATTCTTGACTGTGAAGTCAACTATGAGGTGTCTACAGCTTTAGGAAGATCTTTCCTTGCAACTGGGAAGGCATTGGTTGATGTGGAAGCATGGGAACTCACCTTCCTGGTAGGTGATGAAAAAGTGGTCTTTCTTGTGTGCGAATCAGTGAGGCGGCCGAATAGTACTAAAATGTGCTCTTTTGTGGACCTTGTCACGGAGGTGATAGTTGATGATACTAGTTCCATGATCAATATGGAGGATCCTTTAGAAGCGGTATTGTTGAACCTTGATGTGAATGAGGATAAATTAATTGTAGAGTGTGGCAATTCTTTACATGGTATGCGCTTTTATTCTTATGACCCCCGTAAGCTCTCTTTGGATCTTGAGAATAGAAAAACTCCCCCTAATAAAGCCCTCAATTAAGGAACCTCGCATTTTGGTATTGAAGCCTTTGCCTTCATACCTCAGGTATGAATTCTTGGGCCTTAGTTTAACTTTGCCTATTATTCTTTGTTCTTGTCTTACTAAAATGCAGGTAGATACCACATTAGCGATGCTCCAAAGCCGAAAGAAGGCAATTGGATGCACTCAAGATTATATTCGGGGAATATTCCCTACCTTTTGCATGCACAAGATTATACTTGAAGATGATGCCAAGCCCTCCGTAGAACATCAAAGGATGTTGAACGAGGCTATACAAGAGGTTGTCAAAAAGGAGGTGATCAAGTGGCTCGATGCAAGAGGTTGTATACCCCATCTCAGATAGTTCTTGGACTTCACCGGTGGAATATGTGCCGAAGAAGGTAGGTATGACTGTGGTTACCAATGAGCAAAATAGTTGATTCCAGCCAGGATTGTCACCGGATGGCGGGTATGCATGGACTACTGCAAGCTGAATAAAGTGACCCGAAAGGATCATTTTCCATTGCCCTTTCTTGACCAAATGATAGATAGACTTTCTAGGCGTTATTTCTCATATTTTCTGGATAGGTACTCAGGTTATAATCAAATATTGATTACTCTGGAAGATTAGGAGAAAACTACATTCATATGCCTTTATGGGACCTTTGCATTTTCTAGGATTCCTTTCGGTTTGTGTATTGCACCGGCCACTTTCCAGTGGTGTATGATGGCCATATTCACCGACATGGCAGAGGATTTCTTGGTAGTATTTATGCATGATTTCAGTTTTGTGGGTGACTTCTTTGATGAGTATTTGATTAATCTTGACAAAGTGTTGGCTCAGTGTGAAGAGACAAATCTTGTTCTCAACTAGGAAAAGTGCCACTTCATGGTCAAGAAGGGCATTGTATTGGCCATAAGATCTCAAAGAATGGAATAGAGGTGGACAAGGCTAAGATCAAAGTGATTTCAAGGTTTTCTCCTCATACTTAAGTCAAGGGGTTAGGAGTTTTCTTGGGCATGCAAGTTTCTATCGAAGATTCATTAAAGTCTTTTCTAAGGTCGTAAATCCTTTGTGCAAACTATTGGAAAAGGATGCAAAGTTCGTGTTTAATAAGTAATGCATGAAAGATTTTGAACTTCTCAAGTATAAATTGACAACCACTCCTATCATAGCCACACCCAATTGGAGCTTACCTTTTGAGATCATGTGTGATGCAAGTGATGTTGCGGTGGGAGCTGTCGTAGGTCAAAGGATAAACAAGATGTATCACCCGGTGTATTATGAAAGCAAAATCATGAATTGTGTTTGCAATGTAGAACTTTAGGCCCTATCTCACGAGGGCCAAGGTGATAGTTCATAGAGACCATGCAACACTTCGCTACTTGATGACAAAGAAAGATTTCAAAGCTTGGTTTATGAGATGGGTTCTATTGCTTCAAGAGTTTGACCTTCAGTGTGAAAACCAAGTGGCGGACCACTTGTCCCACTTGGAGGAATAATGGAGGTCCCTTTATGGGCTGTAAATTAATGATTCATTCCTTGATGAGAAACTCCTCTCGGTATTTGTGAATGGCATGCCTTGGTTTACGGATGTTACTAATTTTTTTATGACTGGTATTGTCGCGTGTGAGCTATCTTCTAACTAAAAGAAGAAGCTTAAATGGGAAATTTTGGACTACTATTGGGATGAGCCTTACTTGTTCAAAATCTTAAATGATGGGGTGATCTGTAGATGTGTTCTAAAAGAGGAGCAAATGAGTATTCTGGAGGCTTGTCATTCCTCTCCCTACAGTGGTCATCATGGTGGGGCGAGGACAACTTCAAAGGTGCTTAGTTGTGGTTTTTATTGTCCTACTCTGTACAAGGATACAGGTGATCTTGTGAAGATATGTGATGAGCGTCAAAGAGCAGGTGGAATTTCAAAGAAGGATGAGATGCCTCTCAACACTATTCTTGAGGTTGACATATTTGATGTAATTATGATACTGTTTTCTTTATTTACGCTTATTTTGCACTTTTGGTATGTACACAACTTTTTTACACTTTTCACTATTTTACAATTTTGGTATGTATATTAAGTTACTTTCTCATGTATATATTCATCCTTCTTATGTATATTTGGCTAAATCCCCTATTTTACATATTTAGTTTACTTTCCGCATTTTACTTCATACCTTTTTTGCAATTTTTTTAATAGCATAGCTTCTTATTTCATTTAGTAACTTCTTTTTCGATTCGTAGCTTCTTGTTTTATGAGTTTTTGTGTTCACTAAGTCTTTGGTTTTCTTAATTCTACGGTTCTTTCCAAAGGTGGAGTTGTATTAACCGGGTGGCTCTTCCCGATGATGGATGGCATGACAACCTTCTTAAGGGTTTGAGTTTATTTCTTTCGCTTTTGGTGTAAATAGTAGCTAATAAGTAATAGTGCCTTAGGCAAAAACTTCACTTGGGCCTAACACATTTGCCTTTGACCTTATGGTTAGAAATAAATTGGTTTGTATAGGATGTTGATAGTTGTGACCTTGAGACACTTGGATTGACTATACAACCATCAAGTGATTTTTCGGAACCATTTGTGTTGCTCAAATATTAGCTAAGGTTGTTGTGGGGCCCTGACTCTGTCTCTCTAGCAATCTTATAGCTTATGTGGTGAGGTATTGATTTGCAAGTCCAAGTTCGTGCCAATGAACTAGAACTTGCCCTGAATGTTTGCTGAAACGAAATCCTAAGTGTAGCTCGACTTGAGAAGTGAATCCTAATTGAGACTTGAAAACGTCCATAGCCCACCAATAATGATATCCCTAGTGAAGCCCATTGAGGCATAGACCTTATTCTTTCAAAACCATGTTATAAGCCTTTAACCGTTCTAAAATAATCCTCCCTTGTCACTCGATCTTTCCTTAGCACAAGGCAAAAATGTAAGTTTGAGGGGAGAGACAAGGAATGCAAAAGTTATACAAGGTACAAAATGAGGAAAAAGAAAAAGAAATAAAAGCCAAAAAGTCAAAAAGAATGTGAACTATGAAAAAAAAATGAAGGGAGTCAATAAGAGCAAAAATAAAAGGCTGGGAAGACTAGAGAAGAGAAAAAGAAAGTATTGAAATGAACAAAAAAATGACATTGTGTCTCTCTAGCCCCTAAAGAAGTAGTAAATGGTTCAAAGAGTGAAGAAAGTGTGTGTCAAAATAAAGCAAATGAAGCAAATAAAGTGCTTAAGGGAAGATGAAACCTATATATATATATATATATATATATATATATATATATATATATATATATATATATATATATATATATATATATATATATATATATATATATATATATATATATATATATATATATATATATATATATATTTTCCATCCTGAACCAAAAGCCTTCATTACTCCCCACAAAAGTCCTACTTAATCTTGAACTGAGTGATCTTACATTAGGGGTGACTTACATGAGGGGAAAGCTTATGGTACTTAGGGACGGACTTGTGACATTCCTTTGAGAGAGTTGAGTGTGTTTTCCACAATCCTCGTTCTGAGTGCTACAAGCTAAAAGTGAGGTTTTGCTTATGGAAAGTTGAGGGGTATGAGTTTGGGATCCACAATAACCAGAGTAGTGGGAAGAGTTTTCTTGATGAGTTGAGTCAACTCTTAAAGCTTTTGTGTCGCACTATAGACATGGTGCTAAAAGGTTATGCATTGTTGATAATGCATTTAAGTCGAGGATAATTGTAAGTCCTAATTGATTCGTGATGAGATTACTTTAAGATAACTGAATTTTCCTTTCTTTTATCTTGAGGAGGTGGGAATTACTTTGTTTGCTTGAGGACAAGCAAAAACTTAAGTTTGGGGGAGTTGATAACTAGGGACTCTAGTCTATTTTATCCTTCATTTTGCTTGAGTTTTGGATTAAAAATATGTACAAGTATTTCCAAAAGCTAACTTGTTGTACTTATTTGCAGTGTTTGGTCAAAAAGAGACAAGGTTGTCATAACCAGCTCAAAAAGGAGTGAAACTTGCACAAGTTCAAAGCCAAGTCAACTGAGAGCTACAACAAAAAATCAACCGCGGACGCAGGATCCACCGTATAGACGGTCCTTTTATCGCAGTCCGCACTGGCATTGATTCAGAGAGATGCAATTTTTAGATTTCAAGTCACCGCTGACCGCGGTGCTTTTGTACGGTCGCGGTGCCTCTACCGCGACAACGGTCCTTTTATAGTGGCCCAAAAAGAAGAGGTTCAGAGAGCCTGAAGTTGAGCTGAAAGATGAAGATCGTGGTCCGCGCTTGATTTTATGCGGCCGCAGTAGCCTCACTGCTGCAGCAGTCCGTTTCCCGCTGTCGGTGACACCTCCGTCAAGGGCATTTCTGTCCGAAAAATTAGTTGTGTATAAATACTTCTTTTTCAGTTTTTTAGATCATCTTCTATTTAGCTGAGCATGTGAACGCCGTATTTTAGCCTTTTGAATAATTTTATAGCTTGTTTAGCAATTAGTCTTAGATTCTTAAATTGTAATTACATTTTATGGATTCTATTTCATCTTAATCTATGATTTCTTCTTCAATTATGAGTAGCTAAACTCATTAGCTACGGTTGTGGCTCAACCCTAGTGTGAGTATTTAATGGGTCTCTTATTTTAGGGCTTAAATATTTATGGGTGATTGATATTTGGCTTGTTTTGTGCTTTCTATGTTGAATTGATGGTTGCAAATACTAATTTGTGCCTTTTTTACTTAGGCTCTTCTTTAGAAAGAGAGGTTAAGTCTATGAAATTTAGGCCAACAAGGAATTGAGGTGTAATCAAGAGATTGATAGCCTTAATTAAAGGGTTAAACTTAAAGATAGTAATACCCAGCTTGGGCCAACTTTGCTAGCACAAATTGGACACCCAATTGGGCTTAAGAAAGCCAATTAGGCCTAAGTCACTCAAACTACCGAGAAGTATAGAGTGAGTATCTTCGTGCATTGGCTATATTATGATCCCAACTATAATATTATTGTCCTAAGTTTTGGATTTTGTTAGATACTCACCTAAGAGTAAGTCACTTCTCTAGTGCCTTTTTACTAATTTAGAAAACCCTACAAAAATATCTACTTAGCTTAAGTTTGTGCATCATTGGTATTAAATTAGAAGTTACAAACAATCAAGAATGATTGGAAGTGCAAACAATAACACCGCACAATGCTAGATTAGATAGGAATCCAACTCCAAAACTTATCTTAGCTCCATGTGGATTCGATCCCGACCTTTTCAAGTAAAAGCTTGCATTGTCCACTCTTGCCACTCTATAGCGGTGTAGGGTTAGCTCTGATCACCTCCCTTGACACTTTTTCTTTTTAGTTAGTCCCAAAATACATGATATTGGTTAGTATTTAGTAATATTCATTAACCTTTAATATGATTATTTATGGATACAAAAAATTATAATTTATTTTAGACCATAAATTTTAAAATTCTTTGTTTATTTTAAAGTCGTGCTCTATCAACTACCATATCTAAATTGGATCCAAGGGAGTGTCATTTTTCCTTTCCCGATGTCAAAATTGCTAAGTGAAAAGCCAACTGATTGATAAGAAAAGGAATCTTGACCCTAATTCAATTCACAAATAAGCTGTATAAGGAGATCCAGTCTTACTTCCCAACCAATATGGGATTCAACATTAACAATTACACGTGGCGGGTGCAAAGTAGTATTCCTACACTAGCTGACACTCTATCAAACTGCCTTGGGTCACGATTACCACATTTGCAATTGATGAATTTGATTGGTCCGAAGCTCCTTTTGCCTCCTTAGCTCGATAACCTTACGGTGAGAGTTGGAATGCTCAGTTGAAACAAACGTCGGGCTCGCGGCGGGCCGGTACTCAGGCACCAACCGACCCGACTTGTATCTTACTCCACATGCATTGCATAGGGTCTTCGGGCCCATTGGTCCTGTACGCCATTGCGGCGTCGTTTCAGAACCACAATGCCTACATTTAAGACCTGTATTTGTGTCGGTGCTCTCTCTCATCCTGCACGGCGCCGTTTTCAATGAGCTATTGATGTCTAATGATGATGTGGTGGCGGGAGGTAGGAGCAGGAGGCGAGATGACCAGTCGCAGGGAGCGGCGCGTGAACGCTTGCTTCGGGATTTGCATGGAAATGCAGCAGGTGAGTTACTGCCAGTGGTATTATAGTATTTCCCGTTGGACATTACGGTTCCGGATGAGGAATTATCGGTGGATGTGGTGGTGGTCGACGGGGCTTCTGTAACCGGAATAAACTGAAGATTTTGAAGGTCTTCGGTTGAGAATGATTCCTCTACAAAGTTTGAGAACCATTCCAGCTCAGCCAAATCGTCATGCTGTTGAAAATTTTGTAAAAACTGTAAGTATATTCCTACCAAATAAAAATACTCTTTACATCCAAAGTTCCACTTAGCTAATTTAGACCGAATATTTCGTTTCTCGTTAAAGGCGTGTGAAATTAAGAGCAATTACCGGAACGCAGAGTTCGCTGGTAAGGAATGGGGCGTCGGTGAAGCTACGGTAGCTGAGATTGCCGTCAAAGTGTCCTTCTCCACCGGAAACTAACGAATTACAGCTATCAACGACGGTGAGGGAGGAAGAATCAGCAGAGTTGGCGCCGGTGATAGTGTCGAAAAAGGCCTCAGTCATGACTTCATTTTCCTTGTTGAAATCCAAAAGGTCATCTACGGTGATATGGTTATTGCTTTTGTTATTATTCGTGCTGTCGAATAGCTTCTGTTCGAATTGATAATCTATGGGATGAGCGAAATAGCCGACTGCGGCGCAGTCCGGTGTTTCCATTGGAGCAAATGTGTAAGTATGAAGTATCTTACTATGGAGTATTTATAACTGAAACGTGAATGAGAGCTAGATCACAAAACAGAGATATAGGGAGAAAATGGAGGAGTGATAGATGGATCGAGTCTGAATATAAGAGTGCAAAGTAGGACTATATAGTAAATGAACAGAAATACTATTTATTTAATTTAGATCGTGTTCAAATGTGTGTTACTATTTAACAAGACAAGATTGGGCATTAAAATATTATTAACAAAATTCAGGTATATTTTATATGCATAAGATAAGAATGGTAAATAAAATATTAAGTTTTAGCTTAAAAATAATTCGATACTCCCTCTATCTCATATTATATATCGTGTTTCTATTTTATATCGACCTATAAAAATATTAGTTAGAAAAGAGATTAGACTATTCCACTCTTATTCATATCTTTAAGATATAATCTCTCTTGAATAAATATTTATTCTATTTAAGTATTATCTCTATCATAAAAAAACAATTACTATTAAGCGTACAAAAAGAAAAAAATAATTAATTTTGTCTTAAATTTTTAATATGATAATAACTTAAGTAAATTATTTTTAGTAATCATAACTCTTAATAAGAGATGGAGAGAATAATAAAAATGCCAAAACAAATTTGCATAATCGTACCAGAGAAGTGTAGGCCTTTGAAGGAGTACTTGGAGTGTGTACTGAGATAACATGACGAAGTACATTATAGTATAAGATAATTGGATGGGCCGATCAATTCAAAAATTGGAAATTTTACCACCTTTAGAATAGGTTAAGACCTAATTATAACATATAAATACCTTTTCAAAATTTTACATAATATAATAATCTTTTCTATTTTTATAGCAAAAAATCAAAATTTAATGATTTCCTATATTTAAGCTTTATTTTTCTCAATCCAATATAACTCCCGTCTGATATTATTTTCTCTTTCATCTTAATACACCTTTCACAAATTCATATCTGTGTATATGTACTGTTGTATACTACTTTATTTCAATATTTTAAATCTGATTAAATACAAAAAAATACAACTACATACATAAATATATTAGCGTGAAAATAATGATGCTCCAGTTATATATTGTTCTACTGTTAACAACATTTAATTACAAATACGTATGAATACAATTAAATACAATCATGAAAATTGTTGCGTTCCATGAAAAGAATGTAAAACATATTTATAGGCATTGTAGTAGTCACCATAAATGAGTGTAATGTTTGGGTACTCTTTCTTTAACTCTTGAATGGCTTGTCGCAAATAATCATTGAAGAAGATTACTAAATTATTGAAATCTTTCAAGCAAAGGTGCTCATCGTAAGCAAACCTATGAAATCACTCACGAGCATGCCACCTTTTTAATATAGAAAAGAATACATATGGATTTGGTATATTTAAGTTAGTTAACTATGATAATGAAAATCAAATTTTTTTTTATTTCCTTCCATTTTTATCTTATTCATCTTCCCCAGATTTGTGCTTAACCGTTACTATTTTCACGCTTAATACATATTAATACACTTAAATACAATTTGGCATTTATAGCAATCTCAATTTATGCGGCGGATCTTAATGTTGTATTATTGAATACAACTTGTTTAATACACTAAATACAATATAGAATACCGTAAAACATTCCTATATCATGTAATATTAGAAATGATTTCTATTTATTGCTAATTGGGTCTTTATGAATGCTCTTTATGAAAAATTCTCATTCAAATTTCAATGTAACTTTTCGAAATTTAGGTAACTATATTTTACCTTCAAAACTCTGTATTTTTTTCTCATTTGGTGTTTGGTATCTATATGGTGCCCGATTAAATCCGAATTCTGTTAAGCTAAGATTAGGGATGTTCACGGTTCGACGAAAAATCGATCCAAACCGAAAACCGAACCAAACCGATTAAGTAAACTAATATTTTCTTTATTTGAATTGGTTTTGGTTTTAAATTTTAAAAATCGATAATATTTGATTTGGTTTTATTTTTAAAAAATAAAATAAAAAATAAACCGAACCAAACCGATTAATTATGTACAAAATTTAATATTATTTATATACAATATAATATCTTTTTGTTAATAATTTTAATTGTTATTTTGAATTTTGGTTTATCGTGTTATATCTTTAAAGATTGCCTAAGTGCAAAACAATAGGATTCGGTCAATTTTTTTATTTATTAATAGACTCTAATTCTCTAACCCTCCTCACATACTTTTGCCTAAAAAAAGAGTTAAAAAAATTACCACAAGAGTCGAGAAAGCACATTCAAATTTCAAGACAACAATGGCTAAAGCTTGAGAAAGTAAACTTTTAGTTTGTTTTTTGTTCATTCTTTTCATATAAACATGTAAATAAACTTTCAGTTCTCAAAGAAATATATAAAAATATAAATTTGGCAAATTATTTTCAGATTCTTGTCTAGCGTTGTTTTAATATTATCGACTTATCATTAGCTTACTAAGAGCCAAAAAACCAAACCAAACCAACAACAATCAAACCGATGGTTTGTATTTAATTTGGTTTGGTTTTGATTTTAAAATTTTAAAAATTGATTAAATTGGTTTGGTTTTGGTTTTAATCAAAAACCGACCAAACCGAATCGTGAACACCCCTAGCTAAGATTTCACCATTGAAATGGAATCAAAAATAAGAAAACCCTAGTCTTAGAGAGTATGAGAGAGACGGTTGAGACTTGTGGTAAATAAAAATGAAAGTCTCATTGATTGAAAAATTACAAGATGGTCCCTCCTTTTAGTTATTTACAAATGTGCATAATTAAAATTGGACAAGGGTCGGGTCCCTAAATGAAAAGTGAGGCCCAAAAAATAGTGAGCCAAATACTAAATGATCAGCCTGGATCTGTGACAAGTGGGCTTGGTACTTGGACTACATCACCCCCTCCCCCCTCTAGCTGAAGGGTGGGTACACACCCAGCTTGGACAACAACTTGTGATGAGGAACACCTATCAAAGGCTTAGTTAACACATCAGCAACGTGGTTAGAGGTGGAGATATGATGAAGAGAGATTAAACCAGTTTAAAGAACATCACGAACATAGTGGCAATCAATCTCTATATATTTGGTGCACTCGTGAAATACTGGATTCTTAGCAATGTGAAGGGCACCTGACTGTCACAATGCACAAGGACTGGAGAGGAGAGCAACAACCCCATATCACACAATAAATGAATCAACCATGTCATCTCTGCAACAACCTTCCTGAGGGCTCAATATTCTGCTTCAGCAGAAGATAAAGAAACATTCTGCTGTTTCTTAGATTTCCAAAAGAAAGGAGAGCCTCCAAAACAATGAAATAACCATTTACAGACTTCCTGGAAAGTGGGCAAGCAGCCCAATCTGAATTTGAGCAAGCCTGTAAGGAGAAATCAACTGTATTGTTGAGCAGAATACCCTAAAAAGGAGCATTGAGAAGATACCTAAGAACATGGAGAGCAACCAACATGTGAGGCATCTTAGGAGAAACTAAGAACTGACTAAGATGTTGCATTGAGAAGGAGATATCTGGCGTGGTATGTTGTAGAAAATTCAACTTGCCAATAAGTCTCCTATACAAAGAAGGATCAGGAAGAGGATCTCCAACTTCAGAGGTGAGCTTGGTATGAGGATCAATGGGAGTAAGAACAGGTTTCACATCAAGGCAGTGAAATTCCTGGAAAAGATCTTGGGTATATTTGTGCTGATTGACAACATAGCCTTGGGGCACCTTGGTGACTTCAAGGCCAAGAAAATAGTTAACAGAACCAAGTCCTTTATCTTAAACTATTGATCTAGGAATGATTTCGAGTCAGTCATTTCATCAGAATCATTACCAGCCAAGAGAATATCATCCACATAGACTGCCAAGAGGATAATGGAGGAAGCAAAAACTTTGGAGAAGAGGGATGAGTCATTCTTGCTAGGAGAGTACCTTCTGGAAAAGAGAGAAGCAGACAACTTGGCAAACCATTGCCTAGATTCTTTTTTTGCGTCCATATAAGGATTTTCTCAATCTATAAGCCAAATGAGGACCAGAAGCAGTAGTATTTATAGTGAGGCCTAAGGGAATCTTTATGTATACTTCTTTATGAAGGTCACCATGCAAGAAGATATTTTTGACATATAATTGGTGAAAAACCCAATTGTTCTTAGCAGCAAGTGTGAGAAGGCATTTGATGGTTGTAATTTTGACAACAGGACTGAAAGTTTCAGTGTAATCAATGCCTTCCTGTTGAGAGTCTCCTCTAATGACCAGTCGAGCTTTGTACCTTTTAATAGATCCATCACTTTTCTGTTTTACCTTATACACCCATTTGCAAGGAATGACTTTCTTGCCAGGTGGGAGAGGAAGAATATCCCAAGTGTGATTGGCATCCAAGGCTTGGAATTCCTTTAGCATAGCTTCTTGCCATACAGAGTGAGGTACAGCTTGTTGAAAATACTGAGGTTCATGAAAATGAGAAATAGGTGTGGAAAATTTGTAAGGAGCAGCAGTTCTTGCAGAGGTACAAATGTAGACTTTAAGATATGTGGGAGGATTGATGGTTCTAGTGGAGTGTCTAAGAGGCACATGAGTGGAGGAAGGTGCAGAAACAAAGGGAGGATGAGGATCTTCAGGATGAGGAGAAAGAGTGGAGGGAACAATGGGAGCAGGAGAAGTAGAAGAAGAAGGAGTAAGGGAAACATGAGGTGGTGGATCACAAAGAAAGCAGGAGTAGGTGTGTCTACTGGGAAAGAGGTAGGAACTACAGAAGGAGAAGGAGCATGATAAGGAAAAATATATTGTGACAACCCAAAGGGTCATCACTTATTTAATTAATCATTTCGAGCTTCTGAGGTATTGAAAACCTCATTCTATGTTGCCTCGATTTGCGTGCACAATCCGGGCACAAAGCTGAAAAATATTTATGTTGAAATATGTGAAATATGTGAAAAAGTAGAAGAATTTTGATATTAATATTGATATGGTTGACTTTGGTCAACATTTTTGGTAAACGGACCCGGATCCGTGATTTGATTGTCTCAGAAAATCCGTAGAAAAATATGGAACTTGGGCATATGCCCGGAATTGAAATCCGAGGTCTAGAACCCCGGTAAAAGAATTTTTCTGTTAAATTGTTTTCCGAAAATGTTTAAGGAAAATGAAACTGAATTTTGATTAAAAGGTACTGGTATCGGGCTCGTATTTTGGTTCCGACGCCCGGTACAGGTCATATATATTGGTTAAGCGCTTCCTGTAAAGTTTGGTTGAAAACGGACGTCGTTTGACGTGTTTCGTCCTTAAATTGGAAATTTTGGAAATTATGAAATTTTAAAGAATTCTTGAGTTTTAAGGCTCAATTCATTGATTTTGATGTTATTTTAGCGATTTGATCGCGCGAACAAGTTCGTATGATGTTTTTGAGTTAGTGTGCATATTTGGTTTGAATCCCCGAGGGCTCGGGTGAGTTTCGGATAGGTAACGGGATGGTTTTGAACTTGAAATTGCAGCAGAAACTCTGCAATTTTTGCACAGAGATTTTCTTCTATGCGATCGCATAGGTGAGGCTGCGATCGCATAGAGCAAAGATTAGAGGTCCCAAAAATCCTTCTGTGCGATCGCAATAGAGCCCATGCGATCGCATAACTTCCACTTTTCCTCCTATGCGATCGCATACTATCCTTCGCGATCGCATAGAGTAAGACCGAGGCCCAGAATTTCCTTCTATGCGATCGCGTACCATTCCCTGCGATCGCATAGAGTAATTTCAGTTCATCCATTTCCTTCTATGCGATCGCATAAGACCTCCGCGATCGCATAGAGTAATTTTGTTGTCCCCATTTTTCTTCTATGCGATCGCATCACAGGCCCTGCGATCGCATAGAGTAAATTTTCGCCCAGTGAATTTAAGACAGAAACAGAACAGAAACGGGATAAAAATCCCATTTCTGTTCAACTCTCTTCTCCACAGCATTTTAGGCGATTTTTAAGGCATTTCTTCATCAAAGTTCATTGGGTAAGTATTGTTAACTCGTTTTCTTCATTTTTCATCAACATCAATCAAATCCTTAGGCTTAAACATGTATAAATTGGTTGAAAATTTGAGAAATGGGTATAGTTAGGGCTTTCAAAGAATTTGCGATTTAGACCTCGTTTTGGAGTCGAACTTAAGAACAAATTGTATATTTGAACTCATGGAAGATTGGGTGAACTTGTTTTGGTTCGAAACTTGAGTTTCGATTATGTGGGCCCGGGGTCGGTTTTTACTATTCCGGGGCAGAATGTTGTAAAAACCATATTTAGCAATATGAACTAGTTTGTTAAGTAGAATTGATGATATTAAATCAATTGTGTATAGATACGATTGGATTGGAGTCAAATTCAAAAGGAAAAGGCATTGCTACGGATTGAATCGTTCGTAAATTTTCGAGGTAAGTGTTTGTTCTATCCTAGCTTGAGGGAATAGGATTATGTGTTATGTGTTATGTGATCGAGTGCGGTGTATGGGCTGTGGTGACGAGCATCCATACACCGGCGTTTAGTATGACCGTGAGTCGTTGGAAAAATGATTATTTGAGATATATTATAGATGAATTGTTATTGTTCTCCCTTGTTGGGACTTGTTGTGAAGAAAATTATTGATTGCCCTTGATGGAACGGTTTATGAATTATTGTTTCTTTCTTTGCCCTTAATTGTGATTGTTATTTGGGTGAGGAAGAGAGATAATGCACGAAGGGTGATGTCGTGCCATGTTATTATTGATTATGCACGAAGGATCATGCCGTGCCATGTTTATTATTGATTATGCACGAAGGATCATGCCGTGCCATGTTTATTATTGATTATGCACGAAGGATCATGCCGTGCCCTATTATTGATTATGCACGAAGGATCATGTCGTGCCCTATTATTGAACCATGTACGAAGGATCATGCCGTACTATGGATGTGAGGATGAGAGTAAAAGCATGAAGGGTGATGCCGTGCAACTGTTTGCTATTTCTTGAATTGCTATTATTTGTGTTTATATTACACTTTGTTTTTCCTTGTGAAATTATTAACTGTGGGTAATTGTTGAATTCTTTAAGATATTCCTTATTGTATTAATACTTGATTATTTCTTGTTATTTTGTGGTACACATATATATATTGAATTGCACAGGTTTATGTGGGTGTCTGGTCCTAGGCTTGTCACTACTTCGCCGGGATAGGCCAGGCACTTACCAACACATGGGGTCGGTTGTGCTGATGCTACACTTCTGTGCGTTTTTGCACAGGTCCAGGTTACGATCAGGAGCAGCAGCAGCAGTAAATAGATTGCGTAGGAGTTGATCACATTTGAGACCGAGGTAGATTGCAGACGTCCGCAGGCCCGGCGTCTCTTTCTTTATTTATGTTTATAGATGTAGTCTCATTGTTCCGAGACGAACAGAATTATGTTATATTTCCTTCAGACTTTTATGTGTAGTATTCCATAGTAGTTTGTGAGTTGGTGACTCCAAGTCTTGGGTAGAGGATTTCAGTATGATTTTTACCTTGTGATTTGTTATTTCCATTTCGATAAAGTATTCCGCATTTTTTTAATTAAAATTGTGTTAAAAACAGAATAGTATGAATACAGTGGATTGCCTAGCTACCACGAGTAGACGCCATCACGATCCCGATATTTGGGAAAAATCCGGGTCGTGACAAGTTGGTATCAGAGCTCTAGGTTACATAGGTGTCACCACTCACGAACAAGCTTAGAGAGTTTGAGAGGTAGGTACGGAGACGTCTGTACTTGTCCTCCAGAGTCTATTGAGTTAGGAAAAAGTCTCTCATTTGTTCTTTCTTGTCGTGCTACTTGATCCTCGATTACTGATTGAATTTCTATTCTGTCCTTTCGCAGATGGTAAGGACACGCACTTCTTCGTCCGCTGACCAGCAGCCTGAGCCCCAGGCAGCTCCTGTGAGGGGCAGGGGCCAAGGCCGTATCAGAGGCCGTGGTAGGGGTAGAGCTCAGCCCCAGGCAGCTACCCCAAAGGTGGAGCCCCATATTGAGATTGACGAGGAGGTTCCGATTCCAGCAGCTCCAGTGGGCCCAATTCAGGTCCCAGGAGAGGCTTTAATTACCCCAGATCTCCGGGATGCCTTGATCAGAATAGCGGGATTCATGGACAGCATTGTCAGAGCGGGTTTATTATCAGTTGCCCCAGCTACTTCTCAGGCTGGAGGAGGGGCCCAGACTCCTATCGCTCATACTCCGAGCCGGTAGCTCCTCGGCCTCGAGCACCGATAGTCCGGCCCAGCTGTGGCCACTCAGTCGAGTACCACGGCTCATGCCGGTGATGGAACGGCCATGACTTCGATTCGTTATGGAGGCTTGATCGGTTCTCCAAGCTATTTACCACTACTTTCGGTGGAGCCGCATCAGAGGATCCTCAGGACTTTTTATTCAGTTGCCATGAGATTCTCGAGACTATGGGGATCGTGGAGACAAACGGAGTTGATTTTTGTACTTTCGGACTTGCAGGATCCGCCAAGACTTGGTGGAGAGATTATTGCCTGACTCGACCAGCGGGGTCCCCAGCTCTATCATGGGACCAATTTGCGGAACTATTTATGGAGAAGTTTCTCCCTACTACTCGGCGGGATTTACTTCGGAGGCAGTTTGAGCGCCTCCATCAGGGCACTATGACAGTTACACAGTATGAGACGAGATTTATCGACTTGGCTCGTCATGCGGTGGTGATACTTCCCACCTGAGCGGGAGAGGGTCCGCAAGTTTATAGATGGGCTTAATCATCCGATTAGACTCCGGATGGCTATGGGCGTGGGGAGTGACATATCATTTCGGGAGGCGGCCAATGCGGCACGCGAGTTGAGATGGCTCTTGCTAGGGAGGCGGTTATTCTTCGGATAAGAGGCCTCGTCATTCGAGCGAGTTTGGTGGTTCTTCCTCCGGTAGCGAGAGAATCCTTTGATAGAGGCCGGTCTTCCGGGCCCTTTTCATTCCGCCCTTCGAGCTTCACAGGGTGGATCGGTGATCGTGGTTCTCGGGGTATTATTCGGACCGGTCTCCTATTAGTGCTCGGCCTCTTCGAGTGTTCGTGGAGTCCATTCGGGTCGTCAGGGCCGGCAGCCCTATCAGTCCAAGAGTTGCTACGGTTGTGGCGACCCGGGTCATTTTATCAGGAATTGCCCTATAGCAGCGGGCAACTCTCAGCAGCGAGGTCCTCGTCCCATGATTCAGGCCCCAGCTGACCCTCAGCCTGCCCAGCCAGCCAGAGGCGGGGGTAGAGATTATAGAGGTGGAGGTCGAGACCGTAGAGGTGGAGACCGGCCAGCGAGAGGTAGAGGTCAGCCAGTTGATGGTCGTCCTAGAGACGCAGCTCAGAGGGGAGGTGCAGATCCCCGATTCTATGCTTTACTAGCCAGGCCAGAGGCAGAGGCATCAGATGCTGTGATTACAGGTACTATTCTTGTGTGTGACAGAGGTGCTTCAGTATTATTTGACCCTGGATCTACCTATTCCTATGTGTCTTCCTACTTCGCACCGTATTTGGTTGTGCCCAGCTATGCTCTGGATATTCCAGTTTATGTGGCTACACCAGTGGGTGACTCCATTATAGTCGATCGGGTGCATCGTTCGTGCGTAGTTATATTTGGGGGTCTTGAGACCCGTGTTGATCTGTTGCTCTTGGATATGGTAGATTTTGATGTCATATTGGGAATGGACTGGTTTTCCCCATACCATGCTATTCTTGATTGCCATGCTAAGACTGTGACCTTAACCTTGCCAGAATCACCCCGATTAGAGTGGAAGGGTACCTCAAGCAACTCCGTTCGCACTGTTATTTCTTATGTTAAGGCTCGACGTATGGTCGAGAAGGGGTGTCTAGCTTATTTGGCTTATATTCGCGATTCCAGCGCAGAAGTTCCCTCCATTGAGTCGGTCCCTATTGCACGGGAGTTTCCGGAGGTTTTTCCTTCAGACCTGCCGGGCATGCCACCCGACAGGGATATTGATTTCTGTATTGATCTGGCACCGGGTACTCAGCCCATCTCTATTCCACCCTATCGTATGGCCCCGCCGGAACTAAAAGAGTTGAAAGATCGGTTGCAGGACCTTCTTGAGAAGGGCTTTATCAGGCCCAGTGTTTCCCCCTGGGGGGCACCTGTATTATTTGTAAAGAAGAAGGATGGCTCGATGCGGATGTGTATTGATTACCGGCAGTTAAACAAGGTGACTATCAAAAATAAATATCCACTGCCGAGGATTGATGATTTGTTTGACCGGCTCCAGGGAGCGAGGGTATTCTCTAAGATAGACTTGAGGTCAGGCTACCATCAGCTGAAGATCAGGGCGGCTGACATTCCTAAGACAGCCTTTCGCTCTAGATATGGGCATTATGAGTTCTTGGTCATGTCCTTCGGGTTGTCCAATGCCCCGGCAGCATTCATGGAGTTGATGAATCGGGTATTCAGGCCTTACTTAGATCCGTTCGTGATAGTCTTCATAGATGACATCCTGGTGTACTCCCGCAGCCAGGAAGAGCACGAGCAGCACCTCAGAGTGGTTCTTCAGACTCTGAAAGATAACCGACTATATGCCAAATTTTCTAAATGTGAGTTCTGGCTGAGTTCGGTAGCATTTCCGGGTCACATTGTATCGGTGGAAGGTATTCGGGTAGACCCAAAGAAGATTGAGGCGGTCCGGAATTGGCCTCGACCGACTTCGGTGACCGAGATTCGGAGTTTCTTGGGATTAGCGAGTTACTACCGTCGTTTTGTAGAGGTGTTTTCTTCTATTGCAGGCCCCGATGACCAGGTTGACCCGGAAGGGTGTCCAGTTTCGGTGGTCGGAGGAGTGTGAGGCGAGCTTTCAGAAGGCTCAAGACGGCCTTGACCACCGCACCGGTGTTGATACTACCTACGGGTACAGGGCCTTATACAGTTTATTGTGACGCATCTCGTACAGGGCTTGGAGCGGTATTGATGCGGGATGGTAAGGTTATCGCTTATGCTTCGAGGCAGAGTTAAAGATACATGAGAAGAATTATCCGGTTCATGATCTTGAATTAGCAGCAGTGGTTCATGCCTTAAAGATCTGGAGGCATTATCTATATGGTGTGACCTGTGAGGTGTACACCTGATCACAAAAGCCTACAATACTTGTTCAAACAGAAGGAGTTGAATCTACGACAGCGGAGATGGTTAGAGTTGCTAAAAGACTATGATGTTACTATATTATATCACCCAGGTAAGGCCAATGTGGTGGCCGATGCACTGAGTAGAAAGTATGCCAGCATGGGTAGTCTTGCATATATTCCGGTCAATCAGAGACCATTAGCTCTAGATGTCCAGGCCTTAGCCAACCGGTTCGTGAGATTAGACATTTCTGAGCCTAGCAGAGTGTTAGCCTGCACGGTCGCTCGTTCTTCCTTATTAGAGCGTATCCGTGAGAGGCAATTTGATGATCCTCATTTGCGTGAGTTGAGAGATACAGTACAGCGGGGAGGTGCCACACAGGTAAATCTAGATGATGATGGGGTATTAAAATTGCAGGGTCGAGTTTGTGTGCCCAATGTCGAAGGAATTCGAGAGTTGATCTTAGCAGAGGCCCACAGTTCGCGGTATTCTATTCACCCAGGTGCCGCGAAGATGTACCGGGACTTACGGCAACACTATTGGTGGCGCAGAATGAAGAAAGATATCGTTGCGTATGTCGCTCGGTGTCTAAATTGTCAGCAGGTGAAATATGAGCACCGGAGACCTGGTGGTGTATTCCGGAGGATTGAAATTCCCGAGTGGAAATGGGAGCGGATCACTATGGACTTCGTTACCTGGACTTCCTTTGACTCGGAGGAAATTTGATGCTATTTGGGTCATTGTTGATAGGGTGACCAAATCAGCACACTTTATTCCAGTGTCCGTCTCCTACTCGTCGGAGAGGTTAGCGGAGGTTTACATTAGGGAGATTGTTCGTCTCCATGGGGTGCCGATATCTATTATCTCCGATCGGGGTACGCGGTTTACCTCGCGGTTCGGGAGAGCGGTTCAGCAAGGAGTTAGGCACCCGAGGTTCGGTTGAGTACGGCATTTCATCCTCGGACGGATGGCCGATCCGAGAGGACTATTCGGATTCTCGAGGACATGCTTCGAGCTCGTGTTATTGATTTCGGAGGCTCGTGGGATCAATTTCTACCATTAGCGAGTTCGCCTACAATAACGGCTACCAATCTAGCATCCGGATGGCTCCGTATGAGGCGTTGTATGGTAGGCGATGTCGATCACCGGTCGGATGGTTTGAGCCGGGAGAGGCTCGGTTGTTGGGTACGGACTTAGTTTAGGAGGCCTTGGATAAGGTCAAGACTATTCAGGAGAGATTGCGTTCAGCTCAGTCCAAGCAAAAGACTTATGCGGATCGTAAGGTTCGAGATGTAGATTTCATGGTTGGTGAACGAGTATTGCTCCGGGTGTCGCCTATGAAGGGCATGATGAGTTTCGGGAAGAAGGGCAAGCTCAGCCCTAGGTATATTGGTCCATTTGAGATTCTAGACGAGTGGGAGGGGTGGCTTACAGACTAGCTCTGTCGCCTAGCTTATCAGCTGTGCATCCAGTTTTTCACGTATCTATGCTTCGGAGATACCACGGCGATCCCACACATGTGTTAGACTTCAGTACTGTCCAATTGGACAATGATCTATCTTACGAGGAGGAGCCAGTGGCCATTCTAGACCGGCAGGTTCGACAGTTGAGGTCGAAGAGTTATCCTTCTGTGCGTGTTCAGTGGAGAGGTCAGCCTCCTGAGGCATCGACCTGGGAGTCCGAGTCTGATATGCGGAGCCGCTACCCACATTTGTTTCCTGACTACGGTACTTCTTTCTTTTGTCCGTTCGAGGACGAACGGTTGTTTTAGAGGTGGAGATTGTGACGACCCAAAGGGTCATCACTTATTTAATTAATCATTTCGAGCTTCTGAGGCATTGAAAACCTCATTCTATGTTGCCTCGATTTGCGTGCACAGTCCGGGCACAAAGCTAAAAAATATTTATGTTGAAATATGTGAAATATGTGAAAAAGTAGAAGAATTTTGATATTAATATTGATATGGTTGACTTTGGTCAACATTTTTGGTAAACGGACCCGGATCCGTGATTTGACTTTCTCAGAAAATCCGTAGAAAAATATGGAACTTGGGCATATGTCCGGAATTGAAATCCGAGGTCTAGAGCCCCGGTAAAAGAATTTTTCTGTTAAATTGTTTTCTGAAAATGTTTAAGGAAAATGAAACTGAATTTTGATTAAAAGGTACCGGTATCGGGCTCGTATTTTGGTTCCGACGCCCGGTACAGGTCATATATATTGGTTAAGCGCTTCCTGTAAAGTTTGGTTGAAAACGGACGTCGTTTGACGTGTTTCGTCCTTAAATTGGAAATTTTGGAAATTATGAAATTTTAAAGAATTCTTGAGTTTTAAGGCTCAATTCATTGATTTTGATGTTATTTTAGCGATTTGATCGCGCGAACAAGTTCGTATGATGTTTTTGAGTTAGTGTGCATATTTGGTTTGAATCCCCGAGGGCTCGGGTGAGTTTCGGATAGGTAACGGGATGGTTTTGAACTTGAAATTGCAGCAGAAACTCTGCAATTTTTGCACAGAGATTTTCTTCTATGCGATCGCATAGGTGAGGCTGCGATCGCATAGAGCAAAGATTAGAGGTCCCAAAAATCCTTCTGCGCGATCGCAATAGAGCCCATGCGATCGCATAACTTCCACTTTTCCTCCTATGCGATCGCATACTATCCTTCGCGACCGCATAGAGTAAGACTGAGGCCCAGAATTTCCTTCTATGCGATCGCGTACCATTCCCTGCGATCGCATAGAGTAATTTCAGTTCATCCATTTCCTTCTATGCGATCGCATAAGACCTCCGCGATCGCATAGAGTAATTTTGTTGTCCCCATTTTTCTTCTATGCGATCGCATCACAGGCCCTGCGATCGCATAGAGTAAATTTTCGCCCAGTGAATTTAAGACAGAAAACAGAACAGAAACGGGATAAAAATCCCATTTCTGTTCAACTCTCTTCTCCACAACATTTTAGGCGATTTTTGAGGTATTTCTTCATCAAAGTTCATTGGGTAAGTATTGTTAACTCGTTTTCTTCATTTTTCATCAACATCAATCAAATCCTTAGGCTTAAACATGTATAAATTGGTTGAAAATTTGAGAAATGGGTATAGTTAGGGCTTTCAAAGAATTTGCGATTTAGACCTCGTTTTGGAGTCGAACTTAAGAACAAATTGTATATTTGAACTCATGGAAGATTGGGTGAACTTGTTTTGGTTCGAAACTTGAGTTTCAATTATGTGGGCCCGGGGTCGGTTTTTACTATTCCGGGCAGAATGTTGTAAAAACCATATTTAGCAATATGAACTAGTTTGTTAAGTAGAATTGATGATATTAAATCAATTGTGTATAGATACGATTGGATTGGAGTCAAATTCAAAAGGAAAAGGCATTGCTACGGATTGAATCGTTCGTAAACTTTCGAGGTAAGTGTTTGTTCTATCCTAGCTTGAGGGAATAGGATTATGTGTTATGTGTTATGTGTTATGTGATCGAGTGCGGTGTATAGGCTGTGGTGACGAGCATCCATACACTGGCGTTTAGTATGACCGTGAGTCGTTGGAAAAATGATTATTTGAGATATATTATAGATGAATTGTTATTGTTCTCCCTTGTTGGGACTTGTTGTGAAGAAAATTATTGATTGCCCTTGATGGAACGGTTTATGAATTATTGTTTCTTTCTTTGCCCTTAATTGTGATTGTTATTTGGGTGAGGAAGAGAGATAATGCACGAAGGGTGATGCCGTGCCATGTTATTATTGATTATGCACGAAGGATCATGCCGTGCCATGTTTATTATTGATTATGCACGAAGGATCATGCCGTGCCATGTTTATTATTGATTATGCACGAAGGATCATGCCGTGCCCTATTATTGATTATGCACGAAGGATCATGCCGTGCCCTATTATTGAACCATGTACGAAGGATCATGCCGTACTATGGATGTGAGGATGAGAGTAAAAGCACGAAGGGTGATGCCGTGCAACTGTTTGCTATTTCTTGAATTGATATTATTTGTGTTTACATTACACTTTGTTTTTCCTTGTGAAATTATTAACTGTGGGTAATTGTTGAATTCTTTAAGATATTCCTTATTGTGTTAATACTTGATTATTTCTTGTTATTTTGTGGTACACATATATATATTGAATTGCACAGGTTTATGTGGGTGACTGACCTTAGCCTTGTCACTAGTTCGCTGGGATAGGCCAGGCACTTACCAGCACATGGGGTCGGTTGTGCTTGTCACACCTCCTTTTTACGCACCCGCGAGGGCACGAGGGAGTTTTTCCAATTAAAGGACAATCGAGACGGGATCACATTTGAGACCGAGGTAGCTTGCAGACGTCCGCAGGCCCGGCGTCTCTTTCTTTATTTATGTTTATAGATGTAGTCTCATTGTTCCGAGACGAACAGAATTATGTTATATTTCCTTCAGACTTTTATTTGTAGTATTCCATAGTAGTTTGTGAGTTGGTGACTCCAAGTCTTGGGTAGAGGATTTCAGTATGATTTTTACCTTGTGATTTGTTATTTCCATTTCGATAAAGTATTCCGCATTTTTTTAATTAAAATTGTGTTAAAAACAGAATAGTATGAATACAGTGGCTTGCCTAGCTACCACGAGTAGACGCCATCACGATCCCGATATTGGGGAAAAATCTGGGTCGTGACATATATTCATGAAAGATAACATCCCTGGAAAAGATGATTGAATGGGTGGCTAAGTTTAACAGTTTGTAGCCCTTTTTGCCTAATAGATACCCCAGAAAAAACACATTGAGAAGCTCTAGGTTGAAACTTGTCTCTCTGTATCTTTGGTAAGGTGGCATAGCATAAGCATCCAAAAGTCCTCAAATGAATATAAGTGGAAGGGTGACCATGTAATTTCTCAAGGGGGAGAGATTCTGAATAACAGGGGAAGGGAACCTATTAATGAGGTATATGATTGTTAGGACACAATCACCCTAGTACTTGACAGGAAGTTTGGATTGATAAAGTAATGCTCTAGAGATTTCTAAAAAGTGTTTGTGTTTCCTTTCAACAACTCCATTCTGTTGTGGAGTGTAATTTATTGTAGTTTGATGTATGATGCCAAACTTAGTTAAATAAGAAGTAGCGTGAGAACTTGATCCAAGTTCAAAAACATTATCTGATCTTAGAGTTTGAACAGAAGTGTGAAAATAAATTTTGGTCATAAGGGTAAATGCTTTAATGATGTTGAATGCATTGCTTTTACAGGAAAGGAAGTGAGTCCAGGTGCCTCTAGAGTAATCATCTACAATGGTTAAAAAATATTTGAAACCATGATATGTTCTAGTGTGATAAGGACCCCACAAATCAACATGAACAAGTTGAAAAGGATGACTAAATTTGATTGAACTATCTGGGAAGGTGAGTCTGTGTTGTCTAGCCAAAGGACATACAGAAAATATAAAAGATTTTTTAGAAGACAATTTATCAGTCAAACATGAAATAGATTTCATCTTAAAGAAAGGCATGTGTCTTAACCTTTGATACCAAAACAATTAGCTTTATTAATTGAAGTAACATGATTACATAAGGTAGTACAAGCATTGTAATCACATTTAGGCAAAGAAGGAATAGCTGAGATGGTATTTACAGATGCAGAAAGGTTAGAAGAAGATTGAATGACATACAACCCATTTGGTGCTCCACCAATTTCTAATGGCCTCTTTAGAGAAAGGCCATGTATGATAAAGAGGGTTATACAAATGAACTGAGGATCTAATTGAAGAACAGAAATGAGATTGAACTGAAAAGAAGAAACTAGAAGAATATTTGACAAAGTCAAATCAGCACAAAAAATTAGAGAACTAGTGCAAGTTACTTTTACTTTATTGCTATTTGGTAGTGTTACTAGGAAAGGAAAGGGTAATAGTTGAATATTGTGTAAGAGATATTTGTGAGGTGTCATGTGATGTGTTTCACGTGAATCTAAGATCAAAATGTTTACTTTTAAGTCTGAAATATAGCACAAGGCAAGAGAATAAACAACAAGGCTGCAGAACACACCGGCAAAAACACTCATGGCAGCATTGCTAGTGGGAACTTCCTGGCTTGATGAGGCACTGTGAGATTGTTGAAAGAGATTCATAAAGTATTGGTATTGCTCCTTAGTGAAACCAGGACCAGAAGTAGGCATCACATCCTCAGAGGAGGATGTTGAAGTTGCTCTAAATTCATCAACTTGAACACAAGCTACTGACCGTTTCCCTTTAGTGAATTTGAAATCCATTGGAACCCATGAAGCATGTAACACTTGTCAACTGAATGTCCAGGATTCCTGCAATATTTGCAGATAATTATCACCCTCTTGTTATCAAAATTGACGTTTTGAGTGTAGACTTTGTTAGTATTATTGTACTGAGAAACAACTGGTGTAGCAGGAGAGGTCTTGACAGAAAAGGAGGCAAACTCTGAGAGGAACTTTACTCCTGATGAATGAAGTTCTCTTTGATTTTTCACCATTAAAGAGCATAGAGTTGGCCTTTCCTAGAGCAGGAACAGGAGACATCATTAAGATGTTGCTTCTGACATTAGAGTAAGTATCATTCAACCCTATTAGGAAATGAATGAGTTTCTGGCCTTCACTACATTGTGGCTCAGCCCCACATGTGTAAGGTGGACCAAAGGAGACAGTTTTCAACTTATCCCACAGCTTCTTAAGCTTGGTATAGTAACTAGCAATATCGGAAAAACCTTGAGAGTTTGAATTTGATAGTACCTACTTGCATTAGACTGCCCATACCTTTCTTCTATGTCTCTCCAAATCTCTCTTGCAGCGTCACAGTGTACGACACTTTCAGCAATATCCTTAGACAAAGAATTTTTGACCATGCAAACACTATGTTATTGCATCTCATCCATTGGTCATACAGAGGGGAATCGGGTGATGGCTGGAGGATTCGTCCATTGATCAACCCAGCCTTGTTCTTTGCAGACAACAATAAGAACATTCTTCTTCCAGGACACATAACCAGTTCCATTGAAGATAACTGGGACAAAAAGACTTTCTGGATTATCAGATGGATGAATGTATAGAGGATGGGAAGGGTCAACTGAGTGACTAATGGTAGACCTTACCGGAGAAGAAGTTGTTGCTGAATCAGTACTCATCTCTAGGGACCAATTCTATATTTCAACTAGCAATTAAATGAATGTCTCAAGAAATAACTGGAGAAATGCATATGCATCTAATTTCAATTCTCAATACAATTCCTAAATCAATAGACAGTGTCACATGCTTTCAAGCTAGGGCACACAGCACAACATTGAAGAAAAATTCTTGGAGGAAAGGGAAGATATTACCGGCTTTCCGTCAGTTGATCCATGAGAAAGGTTTGTGTGTTGATTTTCAAAGGGAAATTCCATTTTCAACCAAAAATCGAAGCTTGATTAGTCCGTCATCGACAAAACGAAAGCTCATCTAAAATAAAAAATTGAACAGTTGAATCGATAGAAGACCACGAGGCTTACGCGGATCTCTGCTCTGATACCATGTTAAGCTAATATTTCGCCATTGAAATGGAAATCAAAGATAAGAAAACCCTAGTCTTAGAGAGAATGAGAGAGAAGGTTGAGACTTGTGGTAAATAAAAATGAAAGTCTCTTTGATTGAAAATTACGGGATGGTCCCTCTTTTTAGTTATTTACAAATGTGCATAATTAAAATCGGATAAGAGCCGGGTCCCTAAATGAAAAGTGAGGCCACAAATATTAGTAAGCCAAATACTAAATGGTCAGCCTGGATCTGTGACAGTTGGACTTGGTACTTGGACTCCATCAGATTCGTGCCAGAAAGTTCTACATTTGGGAGTAAAGCACTCCCTAACAAAAGCAACTTCAAAACTCGCGTTAGTAACTCCGGCGTCAGGAAAGTAATAATTTAAAACCATATTTAAAAAGAATAAAATAAAACTGTTATACAGTGAACAAAATAGATTTGTGAAACTATCACTACTATTTTGTTTCATGCACTTCCTTGGAACTTGCATTTTACCCTTCTCATTATTTTGGAAAATTTTATGCTTGCTGTCTCCTCTCGGCCTCTGCTATATTATCACAAATTTTAACTCCATTATTGGTACTTTCTACCTCCCTAAGTCATGTTATTATATTCCTTAACCCACGTTTAAGAACGATGATTGCAGCTCGATCTGATCGACTTGCACGGTCATGATAGTATCTTTAAAATTTATCTTGATCATCTCATTGTAAAATAAATGTACATAATTTAACAATTTTATTGCTGTCAAGTCTGTCATCGTTTAGCTGTTTGGATTCTGAATAAGGGTTCGTATAATATGAGAATTTATTATAATATGGATAATAATCAGGGTTCTAATGGTAAAATTAGTTGGTTGATCATCAAAATGCGTACTCATCTAGGTGATGAATAACTGTAAGTAATTCTGAGTAGAATTTGGTATCAAAGTTTTTACTACATTTAATAATGCTTATCGCACATTAAAAAAAGCAAAAGAATTAAAGGGTAAAACATTGAAACGTATCAATATTTATCATTTCACGATTTTTTTGTAATATTGTATCTTAAGTCATGCATGCCCATAGATTCTCTTGACGTAACTGGTAAAGTTGCTGCCATATGACCAAGAGAAGGTCATAAGTTCAAGCTGTGAAAACAGTCTCTAATAAAATTCTCTAATAGAATGCAGGACCAAGATTAGTCGTTGTTAAAATATGAGATAAACTTTGTTTACTCACTAATCACTCACCCTTTCGCAAAATTCTTTTAACAACATTTCTTTTCTGACAAATAAATTACTACACTATATCGAAAAAGTTGCAAACAAAGAGGGAGTGAATTTCCTGCTAGACTTTATTATATATTTTCTTCTATTTATCAATTCGAAAAGTTTGAAATTCTCAATTAGGAGTGTGGACTTTTGGAATGGTTCGTGGGGTCTTAGTGACCGACTTAGCACGTGACAAAGGTGAGGGAATTGTCAGCCATCATGTTTGTCTCTAAATACCACCGCCACAAGCTACAATTTGCTTCTTTAAATAGCTTAATATTCATGGGATCTAAATTTATATACAATTAATATTCATTCACAACGCCCATCCCAACTATTGTAGTCAACAGTTCGAAACTAATATATACAAAATATACAAAAATCTGGATTTGTGGGTACATCCAACGTTTGAGGTTATGGACTTTGGCTTAAAGCCATTGGTGTTTCTCACGAACTCGAGTGATCTTCTTTATATTGATGCTTCCTAAACGTGCGTCAAGAGTATACTAACGTGGTTGCACGTGCCTACAGCCTTGATATTTGGTTTTGATCGAGTTCCGAGCTCTCTACACTGTTGGATTCATTTCCTTTGTGCTAAGTACCAGCTGATCTCTTAGGGCTAGTTTGGTAACAAGTGATAAAAAGAATAATTAATATCAAAATTAAATTTAAATTTATCCCGTGTTTAGTTGGCTGGTATAACTAATTTTGGAATTCTTTATTTTGAGATTGTAGTATTTTTTATTCCTATGGGAGGATGAGATAACTAATTCCAGAATAATTAATCCCGAAATAATAGTCCCAACCAAACAACCCCTTAGCTTGCTAATAGTCCCTTCCTCAATTATTGAACATCGAACAGGGCATCAAGTTGATACTTGTCCCGAGATCACATAATGCTTTGGCAAAATCGGCACTCCCAATAGTGCAAAGGAATGTGAAAAGCGCCCGATCTTCTAACTTTGGATCCATTGAGTTCACAATACCAGTCACTTGATGAGTAATCTTGATGGTCTCACAATTCAATGATCTTTTCTTGGTTATCAAATCCTTCAAGAATTTGCATATCCCAGTATTTGTTCCAATGCCTCAACCAACGACACATTAATCCTCTTAATCACATTGCTTGGGATTTCATCCTCTTGCACCACAACATCTTCATCCACACTCTTTCTTTGATTTGAGGTTGTTGCCTCTCCACCCTTTCCACTTCTAGTAGTCATGGCCACATCATGTCTTGTATTATTTTCACCCTTCAGGTTCACCACCGTATTAATAGGTAGTGCCCTCTTAGGATTATGGTATTTGGCTTAATTAAAACTCCAAATTCTGAATAGAAGTGTTGTGTGAGGCTATTTGAGCATCAGAGTCGGCATTTTTCTCCATCATCTATTTAAACATATTTTCAATTCTACCCATCTCATTGGAAGAAGAGCTCGGGCTTTGATAAGGATAAGAAGATGGATTGCTTGGTGAACATCGGGGACCTTTGAAAAGTCGATCCCCAGTTGTTGTTGTTGTTCCACCCTCCTTGGTAATTTCCTCCCCAATTGCTTTGATTGTTGCCCCCCCCCCCCAATTGCCTTGATTACTCCAATTGCCTTGATTTTCGTGATGTTCTAATTGCCTTGATTAGGATTTCCACCACTCCAATTTCCTTGGTGGTTTTGGTTATTCCAGTTACCTTGGTTCCCCTGTGACCTCCAAGGTTGTTGATTTTGTCCGTAGGCATTGTTTCTTTGACCTTGATAATTATTGACATATTGAAATTTTTCATCTTGCACATTGAATGAATCACCTTGATTATAACCACTATCATCTTGCATAAATTGTTTCAGACAGTTTTGTATTGTTGACCTTGTTGCCGTCTTTTGTTTACCATGGTATTCACACCTTCCATTGTATGCACTTGTTTCGGCCCTTAAACTTGTTGAAGCTGAGCTTTGGCCAATTAGTTCATCGTATTTGTTAACTCGGCAATAGCTTACCCATGATCATGTAGCTCCTTGTGTAGGTCAATAACATTAGGGTCACCTTGCGAAACATTAGCTCTACTTGCCATGCCGAAGAGGTATACGCCATCTCATCAAGAATTTCACAAGCTTGGGCATGTGGTGAGTTCATGAAGTTTCCCTGGCGAGTTGGTTAATCACACATTGATTAGTTGTTTTGACCCCCTCCCCCCTAGAAGGTTTGTTGGACCATGGGCTCATATCGTTGTTCGGGTACTCTTTAACCAGGGTACGATATCTTTCCCAAATCTCGTGCAATGGGTCATTGAATTCTTGCTTGAAAGCAAGAATCTCATCCCAGAGCGTCTCCATATGTCCTGGAGAGAAGAATTTGGAAATAAACTTCTCCACCAACTCATCTCAAATGTGGATGGAAGGATTGGAAAACCTCTCTAACCAGTTCAATGCTTTTTTCGTGGAGAAAAGGGAAATAGCCTCAACCTCAGCGTGTCCTCAGAAAAATTTGTTTGCTTGTTCCCCGAATAAGTATTGACGAACCCCTTGAAATGCTTGTAGGCATTTTGATTCGTAGCCCTAGTGAAGAATCCCTGTTGCTCAAGCACTTTAAGCATCATGTTGGGTATTTGAAAGTTGCCCCCCCTAATGCGGGGCGGGACTATAGCACTTGCATAACCCTCGTTTGATAATTTTCGATGGGCTGTCGCTCTTGGTGGAGGCGGGGGAGGGGCGAGCACATTGTCGTGAGGCGGGTGGCCTCGTCTAATAGCTTGAAGTTCAAAAGGAACCTTATCCATGGCATCGTCATCCACTTTATCCCCCAATGGCATATTTTTTATGGGCTCGTTGGTGAGAGACATTTTCGTACCTAAAATCAAATCAAACACAAAATTAGTGACTCAGAAGAAAAAGAAGACAAAGAACAAAAAAGCCTAGATATATAGCTAAATACGTTTAACTCCCGGCAACGGCGCCAAAAATTAATCTCGCCCAAACTCACAGCACAAGTATAGGTAGTGAGGCCTTCAAAGAAATAATAAAACACAACGTGAGCCGGGCTCTATTCCTTAGGGAGTTAGAAATGGGATTAGGTATACACCTAGTGTACTTTTATAATGTGCCTCAATTTGCACTTTCACATTCTTGTTGGTTGT
This sequence comes from Nicotiana noctiflora, assembly GCA_032618575.1. Taxonomy (NCBI): domain Eukaryota; kingdom Viridiplantae; phylum Streptophyta; class Magnoliopsida; order Solanales; family Solanaceae; genus Nicotiana; species Nicotiana noctiflora. The sequence goes on from JASVEL010004887.1 coordinate 70,648, forward strand.
TTCTATATCTAATTTAAACTATTGATTATAATTAATAAATTAGAAGATAATGTTTTTGGTGTTGGGTGTCTTTCAAATAATAAAGAATCTAGAATCGTGACTTCCACCTAGGTGGCTACCTAATGGCTTGTAAACTATAGGGTAAGTTTGATTAATCGGGATCATAATATAGCAATCACAAACAATTTCTCATTATATACCTCGTGGTAGTTTGAGTGATTTTGCCCAATTTGGCTTACCCAAGTCCAAATGGGTAATGCACAAATCAAGTAATATATGCTCGAGTTGGGTCTTGCTATCTCTAGATTTGGCCCTTTAATTAGGGCTATCAATTTTTTGAGTTCACCCCAATTCCTTGTTAGCCAAGTTTTCCTAGATTTATAGCCTGTTTGGCCAAGCTGGAGAAATCAGCTTATTTTGAGAAGTGCTTTTTCAAAAGTGCTTTTGAACAAAGTATTTTTTGAGAGAAGCAGTTTGTGTTTGGCTAATCAATCTGAAAGGCACTTTTGAAAAATAATTTGTGTTTGGCGTCTTTTTAAAAAGTGCTTTTAAGTGTCAAATTACGAATAAGGACATGAATAGATTTACTTAATAATTAATATTATAAGTAAATAAATAATCTCAAAATTTTGCTATTACATGCAATATTAAAAAATGTATTTTATTTAAGTAAAATATAAAAATAAAATTAAAAAATACTTAATTGTTTTAATATAAGTTAAATATATTAAAATTACTTCAACAAATATAAAAGCATTCACCCCTAAAGTCACTATATATTAGAAAATTTTCCTAAAAATAAGAAGAAATGTTTATACATTAATATACTAAGTATTAGGTTTAAGGGTTATTTTGGTATATACAATATTTTGTTAGGGGTATTTTAGGTAAGAAGAAAAATCAAAACTGCTTGTGCTTCTGCTTTTGGAAAGAAGCTACCTTTTTTTTGCTTTTCTGAAACTGCTTCTACTTCTTCCCAAAAGCACTTTTTTCCTAAATAAGCTTGGCCAAACACCTCAAGTTAGGAAAAAAGTGCTTTTGACAAAAAAAGTACTTCTTGGCTCCTAAGTCAAATAGGCATGAATCAATATTTGAAATCATTAATTCTAAAATTCAAGCATAAACAAGGCTAGATATCACTAACCCAATCACAAACAAGCCCTAAAATTAAATATCATTAATAGCTCGTTTGGCCAAGCTGCAAAAATTTGCTTATTTTGAGAAGTGCTTTTTTTCCAAAGTGTTTTTCTCAAAGATACTTTTGGTGAGAAGCAGTTTGTGTTTGGCTAGTTAGTTTAAAAAGCACTTCTGAGCAGCAATTAATCTTTGGTCAAGCTTTAAAAAACTGCTTCTAAGTGTATTATTCTCAAAAGTACTTTTGGAAAGAAGCTACTTTTTCTGCTTCTCCTCAAAAGCACTTTTTTTTTCTCCCGAAGCTTGGCCAAACACCTCAATTTTTTGGCCAAAAGTCTTTTTGGCCCAAAAAAAAGTATTTTTGGTCAAAAATAAGCTTGGCCAAACAGGCTATAAGTACCCACACCAGGGTTAAGCCACAACCCTAGCTAAAAATTTAGCTACTCAAGAAAAATAAAGAAAAAAAAATTTAAAGTAGAATGCATAATAATTGATTAGATAAGGAAAATCTAATATTTAGAAGTTACTCTAGTACAAAATTACTCAAAGAAGTAAATAAAACGACTCAGGTGCATTTCTGCAAACTAAACTTAACCTAAAAATAACAAAAAGTTCTATTTACACTAAGCTGAAAATATCTCATAAGGTGCAACCACATAATTCTGGTGTGATCCACATAATGGGCTTCTGCGGCTGTACAATTATTGTGCGGTCCGCATTCTAGGGAATTTTGGCTTGGAACTTCAGGGCTTTTTCGGTCCGCATGAAAGTGAGTGTGGTCGCGCTTCTGATTATGCGGCCGCACAAAAGTGATGCGGTCTGCATTCTCTGCTTTTGGACTTGAAACAGCTCTCTAATTCTTCAAACCTATAGACCGCATAATATTGAATGCGGCCGTACTAGAATTGTGCGGTCCACACTGATGGCCTTTTTGACCTATTTTGGTTCTTGTTCACTTTTCATTCCTTTATGAGTTGATTTTGACTTCTTTGGTTTATTTTCCAGTATTCTTGCAAGTAAGCACATTTTATTAGTTTTCGCGAATACCTTTAAGCATTTTTTAGCTGAAACGCAAGTAAAAGAGAGCAAATAAGCTGTCAAAATCTCTACTTATCATATACCTGGGCACGGGGCTAGCTCCCGAGATCCAAAAAAAACTCATTAAATTCCTTATGACTAACATAGCTTATTTTGCTTGGTCCCGTCTTGATATGACATGGATCTCGCCAGAGATAACCACTCATAAGCTGAACTTGGATCCGAAGTTCTACCTGGTTAAACCGAAAAGGAGACCTCAATCCGAAGTCAAGCATACATTCATCAAAGACGAGTATCTAAACTCATTAAAAAGATACTCGGATTGGTTGGCGAACGTAGAGGTAGTGTCTAAAAGGTAATAAATTAAGAACGTGTGTAGATTACAAAGACTTGAACAAGGCACTCCCTAAGGGCTCTTTTCATTCTTCTCAACTCTTTAAGAGCTAGAAGAGTGCAATTGTATATATACATGTATTAAAACTCGTTTCCTCCTCCAATATGGGACAATACCCCTTTTTCAAAAAGAGAAATTCAAATTTTTCTTTTTTTTCCTTCCATTTCCCATTCACTCTATTTTAAGCTATTATAAGGTTAAACCCAACAAATATATTTTATTTACTTTGTGTTCATCATCTTGTATACCGTTAAAACCGACGTTGATGAGCATTCTGATTTCGAACCAAGGATGTAATTAGTACAAGGAATCAGAATTGAAGTTAGGAGCCTCTCGTGTCAAAGCCCGAACAAAACACTTGCCCTCGAAGTCATCGAAACCACGCCCCCAGACGTGGTTTGAGTTCCAAGACTTCGAAAAGCATTACCAAGTGTCCACGCACGATTAATAAAGCGTCGTGATATCCCTGCGCAACTGGATGTCACAGCGTGAATCTCGTCCCGTATCGGCAACAGGTTAGGGACTAGCGAAAATGATGATTCTTACCTTTCTTAGTATTGTACTTAAGGTAAAACTCCCCTACTACATAAAAGGGGAGTTTATTATTCGATAGACACTCTATAACACGCATACCAAGACAATATAAATCTGTTTTCTCTGCCTTTAAAAGTTATCCAAAGTTCTTAATTTTGCTCATAGTTCTTCATAAGTGGTTGGCTCTGATCCGAATGCAGGTTATTTGTTAAGCTTATAACCGAGCCAACCCCCTATAAATTCAATTGTTGTCTATTTTTATCATTCACGTTTCAGTATTACCGCTGCTAATGCCCCTTCCTGATTCTTTCATTGATCGTAACTTCTGTATACGGAGTGGGAACCTGTTGCCGTGCACCGACATGTATCTGGACATCATACTAGACTCTCTTTTGGATTGCTCAATCAAGCAAGAGATCTGTTTTTTAAAGTCATTTTTAGTATTTGCCTTATTGAATAAACAGAATAGTTCAAATTCCACTAATATATTCAACATAAAGACGTCAAATTTAGGATCTTCATTTCCTAGAAAAATCGAAGTGGTACATATATGATGTACTGCACAACGTTAAGCGCCGCAATACATACAAACAATTGTCTAAGACAAGTTACAATACAACATTCAATTAGTAAGATTGACTTAACAATAAAATACAACGAAGGGGTCATATATAAACGAATAGTAAACCACCAAAGACGACGAATAATAAAAATTTGATCACTCACTTGGGTTACAAACATGATCTTAAAAACCCTAATTAAGTGAGGAAAAAAAGGTTTACAACCAAGACCAACCCCAAAAAACTTCTAAGATTAAGGCAAAGGTTTAGTCCAAAGCTTATTAGACATAAAAAAAAAAATATCTAGTAGACGTTAGTTCCATAATTAACAAAGGAGGGAATTAATTTATTATTCGCTAGGTTAATTAAGGTCATTCATCTCTTTAGTAATGGCAGGAATACAGCTAGTGCTTCTTGCAATCCCAACTTTCTTTGGGATAATTTTATCCCTTGGACTAATAGATTTGGCTCTTAGAATCCCCTTTCCATCCCTAGTATTCTTCTTCAACATTTCCCTCATAGCCTTAGCTTGATTAAGAACAGGATAAGCCCTACCAAATTTATTAAACTTGCTACAAGTACTCATGTGACTACTCAAGGCTTCTTCATTCTTTCCTCCATTTTTTTCTGCTTCTTCTTTCACTGCTTCAACACACAGCCCACATATCCACTTTCCTGAATACTTTTTTCGAACTTTATCGATGTATTCGTGTGTGAATTCTTCGCTCATTCCACAACACTCGCATTTTGCATTTTCAACTTCAGATATTGGGGGTAGATTTGTCTCAACAATACAAGCCTCTTTGCTCATCAACTCGAACGAGATATCGGACATTGTCCTTTGTAAATTATCGTTAGAGAGTCGTGGGGGTTTGCTTAGTTTTTGTGTTCGGACGTAGGAAGTGGCAATACTCTCTCCATGTGGTGCCATTATGTTAATTTTGCAACAAACAATATTTCAAGAAAATGATAGACTTAGTTCTTAGAAGAATTATGAATGAGGAAGATGAAGATGGGTAGGCTTCTATATATAGTTGATGGTTTTATTGTTTCATGTTTTGCAAGTTGAAAGCCGAAAAGGAGTTGTGGACCATATAGACTGAGACGTCACTATTGAATCTATCTAAACATGAAATTGTACTGATCTTGAAAATGATCTAGATCTTTCAAGAGGGGCTAGCTAGCTCATAAGTCTCAACAGAAAAAGGCAAAACTTTGGCTGCTTGTTCATGTGCGTGATGTGATGCTTTCTTGTATACTATATTTTTTCTTTTAATTTGGTGTTAACTTACAATTTTTAGGAAATAATTTTCTACTATTGGAAGCCAATGGCAGAGCCAAAATTTTCACAAAGAGTGTCACGTATAAAAAAATAGATACACCGAAAAATGTAGGGGAGTCACTGTATGGTAAATATATACTCCCTCCGTTTCAATTTATGAGAACCCATTTGACTGGGCACGGAGTTTAAGAAAAGAGAGAAGACTTTTGATCTTGTGGTGTAAAATGAGTCACATTTATTTGTGTGGCTATAAATCATTGCATAAAGGTAAATTATTTCCAAATAAGGAAAGGGGTCATTCTTTTTGGCACGGACTAAAAAGGAAATAGGTTCACATAAATTGAAACGGAGGGAGTATAAAACAGGAAAAATTATCTGACAATACAATGTATTCTCCGATGGAGTGAGGATGGGCATGCCTACTGGGGAAGGGGGGTTGGGTGGGTATATAGTGCCATGTCACCTACCTCAACCGTGCATGTTTTAAAGATTTTGAAATTATGACATGAAATTATTGTGATGTTGTTATGTCCGGTAACAAAAAAGAGATCAACTTGCTACCAGTCACATGTTGTCGTTGTTCAACCATTCAAATTAAGTGGAGTAGTAACCTTACAAAGTAAATGCTACTTCATTGATCATCAAATCAGCAGATACATATACATCACAACATCAATGTCTTCCTGTTAATTCCCGTGACAGTACTGTAGTTATCATGTGGTATAGATTGAGCTAATTGTTGCTGGCTTCAGCGGCCGAGCCAAATTTTAAAGCTTATGAGTTTGGAATTCTAGTTCACATAACTTATTGAGTTCTAAACTAATAATTCACAGATATTTTATTATTTTATGAAGATAAATACAGAATTTTCTTGCTCCGGCCCTAGCTGTCTTGATGTAATTGTTTGAGGTAGTTATTAGAAGGTTTCCATCAATCACAGGTTTATACCAAGAATAAAATAAAAAATGGGGTCTTATATGAGGACCATAATTGCTATTCAATCTGCTTCAATGCATGGAAAGTTTTAATCATATGGTTACTGTACTTCGACGACGACGACTTTTATTGTGGCTTATATTTGATGTCTAGCTAATTATACAGTCACCATTTGTAACGGAACTGAAATCGACTAAACTTTGCAAAAAAAAAAAAAAAAAAAAAAAAAATATCTGCCTTGTGTATGATTATGATCATTTCTATTCCTGTCATATTTCAGGTGGTCGTGAATGTATGAAGCTTTTAGCTAGTTAGAAGTGGTGTTGTGCGAAATAAAATGAGATATATAACCCAATCAATATGCAATTGAGTGCATGTAATAATGTTATTTTCGCAATTGCTAAAATTATTGCTATAAATGGTTCTGTAAATCATTTCATCGCATCCCCATTTACTGTTCTAAAGTTAGATCTTATTTCTTTTTAATATGGTTAATGTGATGAAAAGACTTACAAAATAATAATAATAATAAAGTAGTAATAAATAATTCGGGTATTCAACATCAAATGATGTTGAAGACCCAAACTTTATAGAACATCATGTTCTATGTATTAGAGTAAATTATAGAGAATTTTTCATAAAGAGCATTCATAAAGACCTATTTAGCAATAAATAGAAACCATTTCTAATATTACATGATATAGAAATGTTTTATGGTATTCTATAATGTATTTAGTGTATTAAACAAGTTGTATTTAATAATACAACATTAAGATCCGCCGCATAATTTGGGATTGCTATAAATGTCAAACTGTATTTAAGTGTATTAATATGTATTTAGCGTGAAAATAGTAACGGGAGTTATACTGGATTGAGAAAAATAAGGCTTAAATATAGGAAATCATTAAATTTTGATTTTTTGCTACAAAAATAGAAAAGGTTATTATATTATGTAAAATTTTGAAAAGGTATTTATATGTTATAATTAGGTCTTAACATATTCTATAGGTGGTAAAATTTCCTAAATTATAAGCTACCCCATCATAATATGCTTATATGGGCCTCAAATACATAATGCGTTGGGCCACTTCCCTTTGAGGTCCAGTAATAAATTACTCGCAGTCCATTGCGCGTTCAACAGTTACAAAGTGGAGGCAAATGCACATATAGCCTTTCTCAGGGATGGTATTTAGAGATAGCCAGTACGTTTTGTCCTAAAATTTTAAACCAATAATTGAGGATATTTTAACTCGAAATTAAATTAAAAAACAAAAATTCAGGACATACTGACTAATTTCTAAAGAATACCCCAAGTTATTTGGTGTCATTTCAATTACAAAGTGACCAATTTAATAAATTTAACTTGTATAAAGTCTAGACACTATATAAAGTGTTAGGTGTTTGTCCAGATTTTCTTATCATAATTAATTTTCCTATCTCATGAAGGAAAGGACAACATATTTACCATAATTGAATTTTTCTTTTCCTAGAAGGAAAATATAATTCTTCCATATTTGCTAGTCCTTTTTTTTCTACGAAAAGGTTTGGAGTTCTATAAATTAAAGATTCGTTCTTCTCATTCAGTAGCATCCACAATGTAGCCAAATGGGGTCTGGGAGTCTTGTTTAGGAGGAGAACTTTGCGAGACAAGTGTTAGCGTGTCACTTGTGTTTGCCTCTTCGTGAGATTGTTCCCTCGATATTTTGCACTCTCTTCTATTATAGTGGATTGCTCACTCCATCGTGGATGTAGGTCAGTTGACCGTACCTCGTTATATTTTTGTGTCTCTTTTGATATATTTCTTGTTTTGTTATTTGATTTAATGTAGTTCAAGGTCTGCTTTGCTAGCTTCTATGTGACACCTGATTTTTTCGGTCCTAACAAGTGGTATCAGAGCTTTAGCAATTTATCCAGGTTTTTACAGAATAGAGGTGAATATGAGCAAGCTGGTATGGTTAAATGGGAGAAATTATAATATTTGGATAAGCAAGATGAAAGATTTGTTATTCGTGAAGAAGATGCACTAACCTATTTTTCAGCTCATAAACTCGAGAGTATATCTGATGAAGATTGGAATTTCGAGCAGAAACAAGTATGTGGATATATACGACATGGATTGAAGATAATAATGTTCGCAACCATATTGTGAACGAGACACATGCGAGATCATTGTGGGAAAAGCTAGTGACTCTTTATACTTCAAAAACTAGGAACAACAAGTTGTTCCTGCTAAAGAAATTTATGACCTATAAATACAAGGAAGGTAGCCTTATCCTTGATCACACAAATGATTTACAGGGCGTCCTTGATCAGCTATCTGGAATGGGAGTTAATTTTGATGATGAGATACTAGGAGTTTGGCTTCTTAATACTCTATCAGATTCTTGACTCTTCGTGTTTCTTTGACAAATTTATCTCCTAGAGGTAAGGTGGCCATGGAATATGCCAAGAGTATGTGTTGAACGAAAAAGTAAGGAGAAAATTATAGGGTTCATCCTCGCAAGCAGATATCTTAGTTACAGAAGATCGGGTGAGAGATAGAACACTCAAGGAATAGAGGTAAAGGTAGAAGTAAGTCAAGGTCCAAATACTATAATATTACATGCAGCCATTGTGGCAAGAAAAGACACATCAAAAGGTTTTGCCACAAGTTGAACCAAGACATTAGAGAAAGAAAGAAAGCTGAAAATAATGAGAACAATATTGCTGCTATTGTTCGAAATGGCCTTCTTTTTTCTTATGATGAAAACGTCATCAATTTGGTATTCCATGAGACGAACTGGATAGTAGATTCTGGATCTAACTCACATGTCACACCAAGAAAAGACTTTTTTTCATCATATACTCATATTGGTTCTAGAGTGTCAAAAATGGGCAATGCCTGGTGAAGTTAAGGTGTTTGGTGTTGCCACAATTTATTTGAAAACTAATATTTGTTCAACGTTAGTTCTTCAAGATGTCAAGCATGCTCCATAATTTCCTTTTAATTTGATCTTTGCAGGAAGATTAGATGATGAAGGTTACCATATTACCTTCTTTAATGGCCAATGGAAGCTCACCAAACGCTCGTTAGTAGTGGCTCGAGGAGTCAAGTCTGGTCATTTGTATGTGGCACGGGGCTCTATTCTTAATGACTCCATAAATTTGGTAGAAATTGACACTTTATCATAATAGTGGCGCAGAAGATTGAGTCATATAAGCGAGAGGGGGATTACGTGTTTAGCTAAGAAAAGTTTGCTTTCTGGAGTGAAACAAGCAAAGCTGAAAAGGTGTATCCATTGTTTAGCTGGCAAACAGAAAAGAGTTTCCTTTCATAGTCATCCTCCCTCAAGAAAGCTCGATTTGTTTGAGCTAGTACACTCTTATTTGTGTGGTCATTTTAAAGTAAAGTCAAAAGGTGGTGCATTTTATATTGTGACCTTTATTGATGATCATTCTTATAAGCTCTGGGTGTATCCTTTAAATTTAAGGATCAAGCACTTGGTATTTTTAAGAATTCCAGGCCTTAGCTGAGAGATAGACGGGGAAGAAATTAAAATGTATTTGCACTAAAAATGGTGTTAAATATTATGGTTCGTTTGATAGCTATTGCAAGGAACAAGGAATTCGTCATTAGAATACTCCACCCAAGACGCCTCAATTGAATGATTTTGCAGAGAGGATGAATAGAAATATAGTTGAGATAGTTAGATGCCTACTTTCAGAAGCTAAACTTCCAAATATGTTCTGGGCAGAAGCACTTAACATTGTTGCATGTGTTATCAATTTGTCTCCTGCTGTTGCTTTGGATGGTGAAGGCCCAGACAGATTTTGGTTTGCAAAAGATTTTTCTTATTATCATCTGTAAGTTTTTGGATGTAAAGCTTGTATACATGTTTCTAAAGATGAGAGAGCGAAACTGGATGTCAAAACTAAGCAATGCATCTTTATCGGTTATGGTCAAGATGAATTTGTGTATCGCTTTTATGATCTAGTTTATAATAAACTTATAAGAAGTCGTGCTGTAATATTCTTTGAAGAACAGACTATTGAAGATATTGACAAAGCTCAGAAGATAGATTCTCAGAGTAATGAGAGCTTAATTGTTAGTGATCCAGTTTCTATTTCTAAGGCACCTATTGCACATGAAGGAACCCAAGACAATGATGGAGATAATGATCAAGATCAAAACGATCATCGTAGTATAGATATTATGGATGCTTCAGTTGATGAAGTTGTGGTTGATCAGTAACCAATTCCTGCTCAGGTAACTACTTCGAGTGCTTCTGAAACCTCTATTAGAAGATCTACATGGGAGAAGCAAAAATCCATGCGTTATTCTCCTGAGGAGTATATACTTTTGACTGACATAGGAGAACCTGAGAATTATGATGAAGACATGCAAGATACTCATAAAGATCAGTGGATTGAAGCCATGTAAGATGAGATGAAGTGACTCTATGAGTATGTCGCATATGAGTTAGTGAAATTGTCGAAAGGTAAGAGAGCTTTATCGAACAAATGAATATTCAGAATAATACAAGATAACCATACATCTCTGCCTAGATACAAGGCAATGTTAGTTGTTAAAGGTTTTGTCCAGAAGAAGGGAGTTGACTTTGATGAAATTTTATCCCCTGTAATGAAGATGTCTTCTATTCGTGTGGTTCTAGGCTTAGCCTAAGTCAATGGATGTCAAGACTACTTTTCTTCATGGTGATTTAGATGAGGAAATTTATATGGAACACCTTGAGGACTTCGTCGTTAAGCTTGCAGATAAGCATGCCTTTTGGAGAAAATTGGTAGGCATGAAGCTTGTCAGTAGTTTCACTACTTGAAGACACATTTGGCCCCTTGGCTGGAGGGGGAGTTTATTGGGCACATGCCCATGTTGTCTAGCCAAAGGCCCAATGGCTTAATCCTATTCTCTTTTGATTTTCATTCCTATTTGGAATTGGATTTAATTTTTATTCCTATTCAGAGTTGGGTTTGGCTTTTAGGGAAAGCACCACTCATTATCTATAAAGAGAACAACTTTGGAGAAGCTTTCCATGCTCATTGATACAAGTCATTGAAAGACTTAAGCACATAAGAGTGGTTTTTGAGAGAGCATTCATCAAGAGAGACGAGAGAAGAAAAGTATTTCTCTTGTCTACAAATTTTTATTCCTACTGTAACGACCCGACCCGTCGTTACGGGAATTTACCACTCGTCATGTTGCAATTACATGTTTTATGCTTTTATGTCAGTGTTAGGGTCTATCGGGTGATTTAGGAGTGAGTTGGATTGAAAATGAGGCATATAGCCTTTTTGAAGGAGACTTGAATAAGGAAAGTCAACCCGGAGTTGACTATTTGGTTAGAGGGCTCGGAATCGAATTCTGATGATTCGGTTAGTTCCGGGAGGTCATTTATGACTTAGGAGAGTGATCGGAAGTGAATTTGGAGGCCCGGTGTAATTTTAAGCTTGAATTGGCCAAAGTTGAATTTTGGCGATGTCCGATCGGTAGGTGAGATTTTGATCCGGGGTCGGAATGGAATTCCGACAGTTGCAGTAGCTCCATTAGGTGATTTTGGATGTGCCTGCAAAATTTCAGGTCATTCGGACGTCGTTTAGTCGGGTTTTTGATTGAATGCGTAATTCGGAAAGTTTTAAGGAATTTAGGCTTGAATCCGTGTGTAATTGGTGATTTTGATGTTTAGGATGGTGTTTTTATGATTGGAACAAGTTCGTATCGTGTTTTGGAGTATGTTGGTGGTTTTCGTTGGGGTCCCGGGGCCTCGGGTTGATTTCGGGGGTCCAAACGGACCATTTCTTCTATTTTTGAACTGCTGTTGGCTGTTGGTTTTGTTGCAGACGGATGCTCTATGCGATCGCATAGGGTCATTGCGATCGCATAGAAGGATGGAAGTGAGCCCCAGAGTTGTTCTATGCGATCGCGTAACAGGAGATGCGATCGCATAGGTATGGAACCTGGCACTCTGCGATCGCAGGGTCACTTGTGCGATCGCATAGGGTAAATGATCCGGGGTGCCTCAGAAGTCTATTGTTCTATGCGATCGCGTGGTCAGTTTGCGATCGCATAGTAGTAATTTGGAGCCTGGGTGAGATGTTCTATGCGATCGCGGAGAGGTAGTGCGATCGCATAGCCTTAATTATTTCGAGCTATGATTTGTTCTACGCGATCGCAAGGATGGGATGCGATCGCATAGTGTAAACGGCCCAGGCAGTGAATTAAAACCAGAAACATTTCACATACGGGTTTCATTCATGAAACCTCCATTTTTGAGTTCCAAGAGAAGAAATTGACGGGAGATTGCTTGGGAAATCATCGGGGTTTCGTCGGAGGTAAGTTTATGGCTTAATTACATCATTTTTACATGAAATCCTTGGTTAATTCCCTGTAAATGGAAGATTAATTGTGGGTTTGAGCCCTAAGCCTAAATTGAAGAAAAACACCGATTTGAGTGGGCAAACGGAGTCCGATTTTGGTAAATTTTATATGTATGGACTCGTGGCGAGATGAGGGTTCCAGAAATGTGAATTTCGTAAATTTTCGGAATGTGGGCCCGGGGCTCGGGTTTTGGCAACTTTGGGAATTTTGATGTAAATTGAATTATTTCGAATGGGTTGTGTTTAATTAGCCTATATTGATGTATTCTCATTGATTTTGAGCAGATTCGGCATATAAGGTGATTGAATTGCGAGGCGAGCGCAAGGCGGATTAAGGCTTCTATCGGATCGAGGTGAGTGGTGGTAGTAAATAATGTACTGAGGGTTTGAAACCCCGTACTAGCACTTTACAGTGCTATATTGAGATGAGACACGCGTTCTATGACGGGTGTGGTGACATTGTGATAGGGGGTTCGGACTTAGTCCTTCCCGGCTAATAGAATACTGTGTTGTACGACTATTAATGAGGTTATGACTGTACAATTGGGCTAATAGCCATGTTTGGGGCCTTGTGCCGATCTGTAGAGCATTAGGGAACCTATAGAGCTAGGTGACCTTTATATCGTGTTGGAAATATACACTCGGCCATAGCTCTAGCTGTATAGCATAATATGAGCCCGTACTAGATGTGTACATTGAGAGAGATTATCTAGGGTGGAATTCCCTGTTCTAGTTGAGTGGGCCTGAAAGGCCAAGTCTATACCGATTGAGATGAGATAGGGTCAAGGACCCACTATGAGATGCTATATTGGGCCCGAAAGGCCAAGTCTATATTGACTGAAACAGGGTCAAGGACCTACTGTGATATATTATATCGGGCCTGAGAGGCCAAGTATTTACTGACTGGAATAGTGTCGAGGACCCATTATGAGGTATTATATATATATATATATATATACCTGTATTGGATCGGGCTGCACGCCGCATCAGTATATATATTGGATTGGACTGCACGCCGCAGTAATATACATGTAATATACATGCGGGACGGACTGCACGCCGCAGTATTATTGCGCTTGGGCTGTAGGAGCCCCTTCGGAGTCTGAGTCTGCACATATTCTCAGTGAGCGCTGGTGTATATTATGGGATCGGGCTGCGCGCCGCATGATATATGGTGGACCTGGCTGCACGCCATAGCACCATAGCGCTTGGGCCTAGGGAGCCCCTCCGAAGTCTGTATACACCCCCAGTGAGCGCCGTCGACGTTAAATGGAGCGGGCTGCGCGCCGCAGCGGTATATGTATTGGAGCGGGCTGCGCGCCGCAGCGGTATATGTATTGGAGCGGGCTGCACGCCGCAGCATTATACTTATTAATATCCTTATAAATACGTAAATACTTATGTGTTATAGACAAATGTATATGTCTCTATATATTGAGATGGCCGTACACCGTAGGGGTACGAGCGAGGGTTTGTTCAGTGTGGAGATCTTGTAGAGATAAACGTAGATTGGAGGTTAAAGTACTACTATAGTGATGACGTACTTGTGAAGATTGCCTTAGAACTGCTAAGTGATAGCACAGGAGTTCTTACTTTCAGTTATTATTTATTATTGCTGCTCACCGAGTTGAAATATACTCACCCCACTCCCCTGCATTTTTTTTTGTGTGCAGATATACAGGTTCAGAAGGGCAGTTGAGTTGTCGCAACTGCTTTATTATCCCCGTTCTGTGGAGACTTCGAGGTAGCTGCCGACGTCCGCAGGACCCGATATCCCTTCCTACTGTCTTTGATTATGAATTGTTATTTCTTTCCGCTCTGAGCTTTGGTTGTAAACCGTATTACACTTACGTTCTTTAGAGGCTCATGACTCTTGACCCTTCGGTCTATGGGAGTTGGTATGCGTTGGGACTTGGTTTCCCGTTTTTGATATATCCATTACTGTTAATTTACAATTGTTATGTTTGAATGGGATAAGGCGAGCTCATAGCTCTATAATTGTTGTTGATTGGTCGGGCTGGCCTAGCAGTGTGCTGGGCGCCATCACGACCGGATTGGGGTCGTGACAAGTTGGTATCAGAGCCTAGGTTTACTAGGCCTCATGAGTCTTGAGCCGGTTAGTAGAGTCTTGTGGATCGGTACGGGACGCCTGTACTTATCCTCGGGAGGCTGCGAACCTTTAGGAAACACTTCACACTTCTTGGAATTCTTATCGTGCGTACTTGATTCAGCTTGAGATATAATTTTGAAATACTTTCTACACGTCTGTAAGCGCACTCGAGTGCTTAGTAATAAATTTGCCTTGATGGCTTGTGATTCCCCGATCGAGGGGCGACGTATAATCTCTGTCAGTTCATGTTGGGCCGGTCGGGAGGACTTGAGGCCGGATCTTTGTCTATGGCTTGAGCACCAAGGTACTAATTTCACGAGTCGGTATTATGAAGTTTATACTATCGGTATTGATATTAATTGTGAAAATGGCAGTTTGATAATGGGAAAGCTGTAAGGTATTTGGTTCTTATTGTGATTTGATGCGTAGCACTAGCTATGGGTGTGAGAAATATTTTCATCGCCTCTTAATTGGAAGGTAAAGTGCCTTATGTGTAGTGGAACGAGTTCAAACTCAGGAAGACTAAAGTGATTATGCTATGTGTATCATAGTGGAAGGTATTGTGCTGAAATGATAAATTGAGGCGAGGTAGGTGAATTGATTCTGATGTGTAATTGAAGGGTATTTGATATATGTATTGATTTGAGCAGGTGCAGTACATGCTCAGGTGTAATAGTGATAATATGATTCGTATAGTATTGAGATCTATGTTGTTGATATACATTGTGATGTCTTGTCGAGTTGCGGATGTATTGTTAGGATGATTTTGGTGATTCTCTGGCAGGTGGATAGGCCAAATTACAAAGGAAACTCTGCCGAAATTTTTGGAAAATCCGGGACTTAGAAAAGATTTTGCCACCTAAAGAGGGGTCGTAACTGTTGTGTGTGAATGAATGCAAGAATTGCAAAAAGGGTTAATATTTCTGATGATTCGAATCTCCGCCGAAGCTTGTAAATGACTGAGTTTAATCTAACTAGAACTTTGTGGCATCATTTGAGTAATAATGATATGAGTGGTTGAAAGTGCTTTGATGAATGACTTCGAGCTAAGTTGGGGAGGTTGTTATTGATTATCTAATTGCACTGTCGTGTGCTGTGTTGGCTCTATCTCTAAGTATGTTGGGAAATTTTGATAAAGGTTATGGTGCTTCGTAGATGTGAAGAAATACTAGGATGTTCGAACTTATGTTGGCAAAGAATGTTCGGGGTATAGAAAAGAAATATAGCTAATTGTATCTGAATATAATCATGTTCTGCGGTGTCAGAGTTCTAACAAAACACGAGTGGTTCTACTCAATAGGACAGTTGAATTACAACTGAATAAGGGTGAATGATGCCCGAGAATGGTTTTGCAGTGTTCAAGATTTTGCTTGTAACAGTCAGGTGCCTTAAGATTGTGTATGTGGCTAAAGATGGCGGTTTCGTTAGAAAAGACCAAGGCTTGTGTTATATTATGTGAATGATGGGATTCTATGTAGTATTGGGAAGTAATGATAACAAATTCAAAATCGCAGGAAGTTCTTCAAAATAAAGTGTGGTAAAATGTGGTACTTCTAGGAAATATTTGAGAGAGTATTCAGCGGCCCGTGAGCCTTAGACCGTGTGGTCTTGTGTACGAGTTTTGTGTGGTAAAAAGGGTTGAGGCATTGTCGTGCTACAGTAAAGACTGATATGAAATTAAAGATGACTCAGAAAGGAAATTGGGTAAATGGATCAACTTGTTAATAAACCGAAATGGTATGATAAGGAATACGATTAATTCCTAGTATATGTTTGAAGTAATGAGTCTTGCAGATATTGTGCAATAAAGCTTTTGAGTATTGGCAGTTGTGTAACTCGGTATGGGTATAAGGACTCGGTCCTGGCAATTTAACTTATGCAATGTAATTGGGAGAAAGGGTTTGTGATGTGTTTTACCGTGGTTTGAAAATGAGTGTATTTCCTGTTGGTATGTAAAGCTCGAAATGTGTAATGAGTTTTCTCAATATGGGATCATGAAAGTCCTTGACTAGTTGAGTGCGCTGATGTTTGCGGCGTAGGGAAAGGGATATGAATTTTCCCTGTTGTCTTATTATGGTATGGTATATGCGATGTGTTATGGAAAGTTGATAACGGCATGTTCAAGGTTTTAAGATCAATTAATATTATATGAGGAGTCATTAAAATCCTCAAGCAGCGTGGGCAGCTGCAGATAATCTGAGAATCAATCTTCCTGGTGATTTAGGAGAATGGTACTGCTATACTAGTATTTCGGCAGAGTCTATGGTCAAAAGGGCCAGGTAAAATAAACTAATAATATCTAGCGGTATGGTGGTATACTCCTGTTGGATCGACTGTAATAATTGAGTCCTTGATGACATAGTGAAATTTATGAATGGCTTTCGTGGTATGAATGGACGCTTGAGGTGCGTATGTAATCACACGGTGAAGTACGGAATCAGGCATAGTGATTCCCGTGTTATGTATGTGTTGGAGACTAGAAGTTCTCGTAACCCGCCTACGCAGCGGTGGTATATCGTGTGTATCGGCACAGTGTAGCGGTTATCGGAAATTGGAAGCCCTAGTGGCTATCTCGTCATTTGATATGACGAATTTGAATAATGATATATGATTGCAGGCTGGTTGTCATAAGTCAGACTGTCTAGACTAATGTGATATGGACTATGTCCGAAACATGTCGCAAACTGCATGGCAGAGCGCATCAGATCATGCTCCAGCAGGGTGGATGTACGCTAGAGCCAGCGGACGGTTGGTAGGTATTGCTTTGCCAGTTGGGACTTCGTGGCGGATGTCAGTGTAGAGGTATCTACCATTGATTCAGTTCCGGTATTGAGGAACTTTGTCGGATGAGTTTCATGTGACCGAGCTCGAGGCTATATATATACATGTTTGTTGCAATGAGCAACTTGAGTCGATGTGCATTCCCTTTTGCTAGATTTATACGTTGATCGGGTGGCACGCCGCCACATGTATAGTATCTGGATCGGGTGGCACGCCGCCACATGTATAGTATCTGGATCGGGTGGCACGCCGCCACAGGATGCTATTGGAACGGGTTGCGCGCCGCAATAGTGTGATGTGGGAAATATAGCTTCCTATATGTACCTTGTATACAATACTTCCTCTCTTCTGAGGAATAGTCCGTATTGGGTATCGCTCGGGGAATAGCACATCGGTTGTGTCCATTCAAGATTCGATAGCATATACTAAATGTATCACCGCGTGTGATTGATTGCTTGAGTCAGACCTAAATATGTGTGTGGTTGACCGTTTTGAGCATTTCGACTTGAGATGCTCCATGGGTAATAGTGTTTGGATAGAATCATGAGTTGTGGCAAGGCCACGTGATGTTATGACCTTTCGAGGAGGATTCACGCACTCTAATCCTATGATGTGAGACAAGAATCTCAGTTATGTGTTGTGATGGTATGGAAGAATTTGATTTATGGCTTTTTGTGCGAGTCAGTTGTCAGGATTCGAGTGTGTTCAGATCGTTCTTATTGGAGCCTGTGTTGTGCTCGTTGTGGCCTAGGCCGATGCTGAGGTGTCATGTTACCAGTGTGGTGTGTTATAACCGAAATGATCATTCAAGTCATTAAGGAGAGCGAGCATATATGATTTCAGCTCGTTAGAAAGGTAATATCGAGGTTTGGCTCCGAAACTTATTGTGGTATCAATTTTAAAAGAGAAATAGATTCACGAATGGTTGACCCGAGAGATGGGTTCGATATATCGCGTGTTCGGTTACCGTGGGCATGATATGAAGGTGTTGGAACAAAACTCTATCTAATGAAAAGGGTTTTTCAGTTGGTATTTGGTTATCATGGGAAATTGTGTGATTGGAGACTATCGTATCGAGTGATCGTGTTGTTTGATACATCATATGATCTCACCCGGAGTAGTGAATGTGGGTTATTGCAATGGATTCGAGTGTATCCTGAGTATAGGCATTGGATTTGCATTTGGTTTATGATTTCAGAAAGTGCAATGTGATTTATGGTTCAGATGGTCTGTGAAATTTTGACTATGTGGTGTTTTCGGACTTATGTGGGATAGGGTGACGTATGATCACCCGGATATATGCTTGGTAAGGTCATTCAGCTATTGGGTTGCTTCTAGTACAACTCTGAGTCCGCTCGAGGACGAGCGTTTGTTTAAGTTGGGGAGAATGTAACGACCCGACCCGTCGTTACGGGAATTTACCACTCTGTCATGTTGCAATTACATGTTTTATGCTTTTATGTCAGTGTTAGGGTCTATCGGGTGATTTAGGAGTGAGTTGGATTGAAAATGAGGCATATAGCCTTTTTGAAGGAGACTTGAATAAGGAAAGTCAACCCGGAGTTGACTATTTGGTTAGAGGGCTCGGAATCGAATTCTGATGATTCGGTTAGTTTCGGGAGGTCATTTATGACTTAGGAGAGTGATCGGAAGTGAATTTGGAGGCCCGGTGTAATTTTAAGCTTGAATTGGCCAAAGTTGAATTTTGGCGATGTCCGATCGGTAGGTGAGATTTTGATCCGGGGGTCGGAATGGAATTTCGACAGTTGCAGTAGCTCCATTAGGTGATTTTGGATGTGCCTGCAAAATTTCAGGTCATTCGGACGTCGTTTAGTCGGGTTTTTGATTGAATGCGTAATTCGGAAAGTTTTAAGGAATTTAGGCTTGAATCCGTGTGTAATTGGTGATTTTGATGTTTAGGATGGTGTTTTTATGATTGGAACAAGTTCGTATCGTGTTTTGGAGTATGTTGGTGGTTTTCGTTGGGGTCCCGGGGGCCTCGGGTTGATTTCGGGGTCCAAACGGACCATTTCTTCTATTTTTGAACTGCTGTTGGCTGCTGGTTTTGTTGCAGACGGATGCTCTATGCGATCGCATAGGGTCATTGCGATCGCATAGAAGGATGGAAGTGAGCCCCAGAGTTGTTCTATGCGATCGCGTAACAGGGGATGCGATCGCATAGGTATGGAACCTGGCACTCTGCGATCGCAGGGTCACTTGTGCGAACGCATAGGGTAAAATGATCCGGGGTGCCTAAGAAGCTAGTGTTCTATGCGATCGCGTGGTCGGTTTGCGATCGCATAGTAGTAATTTGGAGCCTGGGTGAGATGTTCTATGCGATCGCGGAGAGGTAGTGCGATCGCATAGCCTTAATTATTTCGAGCTATGATTTGTTCTACGCGATCGCAAGGATGGGATGCGATCGCATAGTGTAAACGGCCCAGGCAGTGAATTAAAACCAGAAACATTTCACATACGGGTTTCATTCATGAAACCTCCATTTTTGAGTTCCAAGAGAAGAAATTGACGGGAGATTGCTGGGAAATCATCGGGGTTTCGTCGGAGGTAAGTTTATGGCTTAATTACATCATTTTTACATGAAATCCTTGGTTAATTCCCTGTAAATGGAAGATTAATTGTGGGTTTGAGCCCTAAGCCTAAATTGAAGAAAAACACCGATTTGAGTGGGCAAACGGAGTCCGATTTTGGTAAATTTTATATGTATGGACTCGTGGCGAGACGAGGGTTCCAGAAATGTGAATTTCGTAAATTTTCGGAATGTGGGCCCGGGGCTCGGGTTTTGGCAACTTTGGGAATTTTGATGTAAATTGAATTATTTCGAATGGGTTGTGTTTAATTAGCCTATATTGATGTATTCTCATTGATTTTGAGCAGATTCGGCATATAAGGTGATTGAATTGCGAGGCGAGCGCAAGGCGGATTAAGGCTTCTATCGGATCGAGGTGAGTGGTGGTAGTAAATAATGTACTGAGGGTTTGAAACCCCGTACTAGCACTTTACAGTGCTATATTGAGATGAGACACGCGTTCTATGACGGGTGTGGTGACATTGTGATAGGGGGTTCGGACTTAGTCCTTCCCGGCTAATAGAATACTCTGTTGTATGACTGTTAATGAGATTATAACTGTACAATTGGGCTAATAGCCATGTTTGGGGCCTTGTGCCGATCTGTAGAGCATTAGGGAACCTATAGAGCTAGGTGACCTTTATATCGTGTTGGAAATATACACTCAGCCATAGCTCTAGCTGTATAGCATAATATGAGCCCGTACTAGATGTGTACATTGAGAGAGATTATCTAGGGTGGAATTCCCTGTTCTAGGCTGAGCAGACCTGAAAGGCCAAGTCTATACCGATTGAGATGAGATAGGGTCAAGGACCCACTATGAGATGCTATATTGGGCCTGAAAGGCCAAGTCTATATTAACCGAGACAGGGTCAAGGACCCATTGTGATATATTATATTGGGCCCGAGAGGCCAAGTGCATACTGACCTGGGATAGGGCCGAGGACCCATTATGAGGTATTATGTATATAGATACCTATATTGGATCGGACTGCACGCCGCAGTAATGTACATGGAATATACATGTAATATGCATGTGGGACGGACTGCACGCCGCAGTATTATTGCGCTTGGGCTGTAGGAGCCCCTTCGGAGTCTGAGTCTGCACACATTCCAGTGAGCGCTGGTATATTATGGGATCGGGCTGCACGCCGCAGCGGTATATATGTTGGATCGGACTGCACGCCGCAGTGATATATGGTGGACCTGGCTGCACGCCATAGCACCATAGCGCTTGGGCCTAGGGAGCCCCTCCGAAGTCTGTATACACCCCCAGTGAGCGCCGTCGACGTTAAATGGAGCGGGCTGCACGCCGCAGCGGTATATGTAATGGAGCGGGCTGCACGCCGCAGCGGTATATGTATTGGAGCGGGCTGTACGCCGCAGCATTATACTTACTAATATCCTAATAAATACGTAAATACTTATGTGTTATAGACAAATGTATATGTCTCTATATATTGAGATGGTTGTACACTGTAGTGGTACGAGTGAGGATGTGGTCAGTGTGGGACCCAGTTGAGATGGATATGGACTGGAGATCAGAGAACTCATTGTAGTGATGACTTACTTGTGGGGGTTTGCCTTAGAACTGTTTAGTGACAGTACAGGAGTTCTGACTTCCAGTTATTATTTATTGTTGCTGCTCACTGAGTTGAAATATACTCACCCCACTCCCCTGCATTTTTTTTGTGTGTGCAGATATACAGGTTCAGAAGGGCAGTTGAGCTGTCGCAACTGCTTTATTATCCCCGTTCTGTGGAGACTTCGAGGTAGCTGCCGACGTCCGCAGGACCCGATATCCCTTCCTACTGTCTTTGATTATGTATTGTTATTTCTTTCCGCTCTGAGCTTTGGTTGTAAACCTTATTACACTTATGTTCTGTAGAGGCTCATGACTCTTGACCCTTCGGTCTATGGGAGTTGGTATGCGTTGGGACTTGGTTTCCCCGTTTTTGATATATCCATTACTGTTAATTTACAATTGTTATGTTTGAATGGGATAAGGCGAGCTCATAGCTCTATGATTGTTGTTGATTGGTCGGGCTGGCCTAGCAGTGTGCTGGGCGCCATCACGACCGGATTCGGGGTCGTGACACCTACCCGCCAACTTTAAATTGCATTTTTCTATTCGTTAACTGTTGGATCGGGCTGATATTTTGACTGAGTGTTTGTAATATCCCAGTCTTTGATTTGCACGGTGAAGATTGGATTTGGAGGTTCGTAGCATCTCAATTCGAGCCTCGAACAACATTTTCATTTTTGTAGATTCTCCTCTTTCTTCTGTTGATTAGTTGTTACTATTGTTGCTCCGTATTTGGCACTTGTTGTGTAGCCAATTTGAAGAATTTTTATAACCCTCTTATTGTTATAGTGAATCCTTTTGGATCTTTGTGATCTCGTGGTTTTTACCTTCGATTTGAAGGGCTTTCCACGTTAAAATTTGGTGTTCTTCATCTTCTTTATTTTCGAGTTTGCCTATTCCTCGACATAATAGCAGTGTGCGAGGTTCAAGACAAGTTCATCTTGGCGGGTTTAGCTCTAGTCGTAACCTATTTGACGGTAATTGTGATTTTTGTCTGAAAAATTTGACCGGTGTGCTACGCACGTTGAAATAAACTTTGTGGTGGAGATTTGGAGATGCGGCATGTTTGAAGGCTATGTGAAGAAGGTGAATCAAGTTATTTTGTCAGAAAATTCAGGCCAAGGGGGAGAATTGTTAGGTGTTTGCCCAGGTTTTCTTATCATAATTGGTTTTCCTATCTCATGAAGGAAAGGACAACATATTTACTATAATTGAGTTTTTCTTTTCCTGGAAGGAAAATATAGTTCTTCCATATTTGGGTAGTCCCTTTTCTTGTATGAAAAAGTTTGAAGTTCTATAAATTGAAGATCCGTCCTTCTAATTCAGTAGGATTCACAATGTTGTCATATGGTATTTGGGAGTCTTGTTTAGGGGGGAGGGGGGAGGGGAAAACTTTACGGGACAAGTCTTAGCGTGTCACTTGTATTTGCCTCTTTATGAGGTTGTTCTCTTGATTATTTAAACTCTCTCTTATTATAGTGGATTGATCATCTCCGCCGTGAATGTAGGTCAGTAGACCAAACCATGTTACATATTTGTGTCTCTTTTGATGTATTTCTCATTTTGTTATTTGATTTATCGTTGTTCAAGGTTTACTTTGCTAGCTTCCGCATGACATCTAATTTTTTCGGTCCTGCCAGATAGTATTACTTTGTGTACGTCATATGAAATTTAACATGTTGTATCATGTCGTCTGCCTAATTTTCTAAATTAACCATTTCACTAATTATGGCTATTGGTTTTAATCATCCTTAGGTAAGTTGAACTCTTTCCTGATATAATTAACAGGAGTAGGAAAAACCAAACCATATGTCAGTGTCAGTGGCTTTAGAAATGAACTCAATGTAGTGGAACTTAAAAATTTTATTGAGTTCTCTTTTAAGAAACACTTTAATAAAGTTTATAATTTTCGGAATGGTGCCAAAACAGCTTTTAAATAGAAAACGTGAAATAAAAAATTGAGATTAACAAGAAGGCAATCTTAGTTGGTGGAATAGTGGCTTTTCTTTTTGATAGACAATCCAAACCTGGTTATAGGCTACAGAGGTACAATCCAAATGCAAAGTACATCTGATTTAGGTAAATCGATCGAGCCAAAAGCCATTGCAAATCTTTTTCTTTTTCAAACAAATATGGCCTAAAAAACATTGGCACACTTTTTTGTTGATCAATTTGAAAAATACTCAAAAAGTGCAAACAAAAGTAAAAGAAGGAAATTAAACTACAACTTACTAATATAAAACATTGAACGCATGCTCGCTTTTGGAACTTGACCATCCCAAAGATGGAGTTTAATTTCGACAGCCCCTTTTTGACTATGTTGGTATTTGTTTTGTTTATTAATATTACAGTTGTAAACCCTAATTACCCAATTGACTTGAGCCTTGGAGTTTGCTCCCTTTCAAGGTCTTAAGTTCGAAACTCACCGGGTGCAAATAATTTTTTAGGGCAATCGGATTGGGTAAAACCTGAATTAACCATGGTGCACTTGCGGAAAACTCCTTGCCGAGGGCCTGTGCACCCCCGGGATTAGTTGGGCCTCAAAGAAACTCGGACATCCGGTGCCAAATAAAAAATAAATAAATAAATAAATAAAAATATTACAGTTGTAAACATAAAGGTAAAAATATAAAAACAAAAGTGCACGTTCTTTCTCATGATTGTTTTGTTTGTGGGTACTTTCACAATTTTTTTTTTTCCACAAAAAGAAGAGTTTCCGCCGTAGGGTAATATGCATAGAGGGTTCATTCCTTTCTTTGTTTAGAAGAGACAGCTGTTTAGGCTTTTGGGAAACCTCCATTGCTAAGTAAACTTTTTCAACGGCTTAAGGACACTAGTGGAATACTACTAACAAATTAAACAACTAGGGTACGTTTTGGAAGCTAAACGACACTAATATGCAACCTGCAGCAATGCCGAATTGAAATGATACAGGAGTGACAAGATGCGAAGTCAGAATTTAAAGTTTATGAATTCTAAATTTATTATCGAACTTATAGGTCGTTATTGTTTGACTCAAAATGTTATGAACAATGTTTAAGTAAATCAATCAAATATATGTGTATGGGGCCAAATAGGATTTAACTGTTAGGGGCCGAGTGTGCTTCTTCCCACGCCTATGTTACATCGAGGGTACGACCCTCCCTCACGTTTTTCACAGCAAGGGCGTCAGCGACCCCTCGACGAATTATAATTTTAGTGAGAAAACCTCACATCTATATAAAAGGGGGTTTTTCTTTGTTGTAAGGCATCATGTGTTATTCTCTAATAATACAACTTCTATCATTTTCTCTCTATTATTCGGGGATCTCTTGGTATCCACAATAATAATTCGGGGATCTCTTGGTATCCTCAATAATAATTCTGGGATCTCTTGGTATCCACAATAATAATTCGGGGATCTCTTGGTATCCCGAGGAACTCTTGGTATCCTCAATAATAATTCTGGGATCTCTTAGTATCCTCAATAATAATTCTGGGATCTCTTAGTATCCACAATAATAATTCGGGGATCTCTTGGTATCCTGAGGATCTCTTAGTATCCTCAATAATAATTTTGGGATCTCTTTGTATCCACAATAATAATTCGGGGATCTCTTGGTATCCCGAAGATCTCTTGGTATCCTCAATAATAATTCTGGGATCTCTTGGTATCCTCAATAATAATTCTAGGATCTCTTGGTATCCTCAATAATAATTCCAGCATCTCCTGGTATCCACAATAATAATTCGGGGATCTCTTGGTATCCTCAATAATAATTCTGGGATCTCTTGGTATCCACAATAATAATTTGGGGATCTCTTGGTATCCCCAATATATAATCATTTCTATGCTAGGGATCTCTTGGTATCCCACACTTGCAGTCTTAGAACATAACACGTGCAGGAAGATCTCTCGGAAAACGAACCCGTAGTCCCAAAGTAAACAAACAAGGGTGGAGCTACTGGAATCCCACATCCGTAGTCCCAATGTAAATGCACAACGAATATAAGAGAAATATTCAGAAATTGAAGTATAACAATACAAAGAAATAAATAATTCTGGCCCAACATGCTCCACGTAATTTCAATTAAGGTAAATTAAGCAAATAGGCAATTTTGATCAATTAAACATGCTTTTCTATACAAGCATAAGTTATACTAGCAAGTAGAATAAAATAGATACGAAAGAAATTCAGTTCAAGTAATTTAAGTAAAATTCGAGTTTTCAATAATTAGCTCAAGTACGCGCTCGTCACTCCACGCACAAGGCATTCAATTACCAATTTCATATCTTAAGAGATAAAGTCCCCCACACAAGGTTAGACAAGCCACTTACCTCGATCAAGTGCAACTCAACCTAAAATCACGCTCTTGCCACGAGTATCCGACTCCAAATGGCTCAAATCTATTTAATTAAATTGCATATTATAAATAATAATTCAAGTAATTTATTCTACAATTAAATTCTAAGCTAATACGCAAAATTATATAAAATGACCAAAATACCCCTAAGACCCCACATCTTGGAACTGGGTAAAATTTACATTTCCAGAAACCTCGCACTCTCACGAGTCTAAACATACCAAATTTATTAAATTCCCATATCATTTCGACCCTCAAATCTGTGATTCTATCCAAGAGGATTTTTTACTATTTTCAACAAAATTCTCAAATTAAACATCAAAATTTCGGATAGATTCGAGTTATATAACCAAAATTGAGTTAAGAACACTTACCCTAATATTTCCTTGAAAATAGTTCGAAAAATTGCTTCATCCGAGCTCCAAATCGTCAAAAATAGAAAATGGGACGAAATCCCATTTTCAGAACTTAACATTCTGTCCGACACTATTCATGTCACTATTCACAAGCACTATTCATATGGTACTGTTCATATATATTTTACATGGGTACTTTACAGGGAACTGTTCATGTATAATATACATGGTACTGTATAAGGACACTGTTCATGCAAGCGCGATCATTGTTCACATGTACAAAAAATGCAGAAATTACCCAGAAAATTGCAGCAACGTTTCTTTTTCACTAAAAGGCTCTAACTCCGTCATACAAACTCGAAATTAGACGATTCTTATTCCTATGAGTCTTAAATAATAATACAAACACAACCCTTCAATCGAAACTGAATTCGGAGCTAATTTGTCCAGTTCAATACCCATTTCGCTCGTTTAACAATTAACTCACATTTCGCGTAAAAAACCCAATTGGAACTTGATGAAATTAAATCAAATTTTCAGATCAGTCCTATAATTCATGATTTAAATTATGAAAGTCTCGAAATCAAATTTAGATCTCTAGAACTAAAAATGGACCTTTGGATCACTACATGTTTATGCTCAAAACAACAAAAATCTTTCAAAAATGACACGTTGGGCATCCGAAACACACTCGAGGCCCCCGGGACCTCAACCAAAAGTTCCAACATATCCTATAACGTTATTCAAACTTATTATAATTATCAACACCTAAAACAATACTGGAAACCTGATTTAAGCCAAGATTCAAGCCTATGAACTTTAAATTCTAACCAAACACTCTTTCGATCAAAAACCTGTCCAAACCTTGTCCGAATGACCTGAAATTTTACACGCATATCCAAAATTATATGACGAAGCTATAACAACTTCTGAAATTCCAAATCGACCCCCGAATAAAAAATTTACTATCGGACCGGAACTTCAAAAATTCAATTTTCGGTATTTATAGCCTAAATGAACTACGGACCTCCAAATTACATTCCGAACATGCTCCCAAACCTGAAATCGCCTAACAGAGCTAATGTGATCATCATATTTCTATTTCGAGGTCGTCTTCACACTACTCTGAATACGGGCCATATCTCAACTCTTAAACTCTCATTTAGGGGCTAAGTGTCCCAAAAAACTCAGAATTTTAGTACTAAATGTCCCGACAAACCAAAATTGATGAAATGAACTTAGAGGAAGCAGTTAATAGGGGAATGGGGCGTAAATTCTAAAAATAACTGGCCGGATTGTTACAATTACTAAAACTGATTTAAACTAAACTCATTAACACTAAACCATAAGAAATTACTAATTGATTAAAGTATTGAAACAGACATTAGATTCAAATAAGGCCAAGACTATCAAAACAGATTAATAAAGGATCAAACTAAAACTAAAAAAATAAAACGAATTAAAATCTAAACGGGATGAACAAACAAGCAGAATCGAGCACAAAATCAAAACAGAAGTCAGAACAGGAGTGATAATGTCACGACCCGGATTTTCCCCCAACATCGGGATCGTGATGGCGCCTACTCGTGGTAGCTAGGCAAGCCACTTTATTCACACTATCCTGTTTTTAGCAATATTTCATATTCAATTTAACAACCAAAACCATAACCTTAATTAAACAAGTGCGGAAGACTTTATAAAAATAGCAATAAGCAGTTTCAAGGTAAAATGATACCGAAATCCTCTACCCAAGACGTGGAGTCACCAACTCACGAACTACTTCATGAATACTACACATAAAGGTCTGAAAGAAATATAACATAATCTGTTTGTCTCGGAACAAGGAGACTACAGCTAGTAACATAAATAAAAGGAAGAGACGTCGGGCGTGCAGACGCCTGCAAGCTACCTCAGTCTCAAGATACTCCACTCCCACGCAAAAGATCTAATGATGTTGCTCCTGATCGAAACCTGGACCTGTGAAAAAATGCACAGAAGTGCAGTATCAGCACAACCGACCCCATGTGCTGGTAAGTGCCTGGCCTATCCCGGCGAAGTAGTGACAAGCCTAGGACCAGACACCCACATAAACCTGTGCAGTTCTATATATATATGTACACCACAAGATGACGAGAAATAATCAAGTAACAACTCATCAAGGAATAACACAAAGGAACTCAACAGTTAACAACAGTTATTAAATCAATAAGGAAATCCAAAGTATAATGGAAAACAGGTAATATCAAGTCAAGGAATAGCAAATAGTTGCAAGGCATCACCCTTCGTGCTTTTACTCTCATCCTCACCAAATAAGCAAATAAAGTGCACGGCATCACCCTTCGTGCTTTTATTCTCATCCTCACATCCATGATACGGCATGATCCTTCGTACATGGTTCAATAAATCAGGGCACGGCATTAACCTTCCTGCATAATCAATAAATCAGGGCACGGCATTAACCTTCGTGCATAATCAATAAATCAAGGCACGGCATTAACCTTCGTGCATAATCAATAAATCAAGGCACGGAATCACCCTTCGTGCACTATCACTCTTCCTCACCCAAATAACAATCACAGTTAAGGGCAGAGAATGAAAATAATAAATCATGAACCGTCCCGGCAAGGGACACAATAATCATCACAACAAAGTATCAACAATGACTCACGATCATGCTAGACGCCAGTGTATGGATGCTCGTCACCACAGCCCATACACCGCACTCGATAACATAGCACATAGCACATAGCACATAATCATATTCCCTCAAGCTAGGATAGAACAAACACTTACCTTGAAAGTTTACGAACAATTTAATCCGTAGCAATGCCTTTTCCTTTCAAATTTGGCTCAACTCAAATCGTATCTATACACAATTGATTTAATATCATCAATACTACTCAACAAATTAATTCATATGGCCAATTATAATTTTTACAATATTCTGCCAGGAATAGTGAATATCGACCCAGGGCCCACATAATCGAAACTCATGTTTCGAGCCAAAATAAATTCACCCAATCATCCACGAGTTCGAATATACAATTTATTCTTAAGTTCGACCCCAAAACGAGGTCTAGATCGCAAATTCTTTGAAACCCTTATTAAACTCAATTCTCTAATATTTCTACCCATTTACACATATTTAGGCTTAGGAATTCAAATAATATTGATGGAAAATGAAGAAAAAGAATTAAGAATTACTTACCCAAGAAGTTTGATGAAGAATTGCTCAAAAATCGCCCAAGGAGCTGTGGAGAAGGGAGTTGAACAGAAATGGGATTTTTATCTCGTTTCTGTTATGTTTTCAAACTTAAATTCACTGGGCATAAGTTTGTTCATCGCGTTCGCGACACCCCGGTCGCGTTCGCGATGAAGAAGAAATGTTACACATCGCGTTCGCGTGGGGCTAGTCGCGAACGCGAAGAAGAAATTCTAGGGCTTACAGGTTGGCCTACGCGAACACGGGCTAAGCCACGCGAACGCGTAGAGGAAAATATGGCTGGTTCAATTTACTACTACGCGATCGCGAGGAGCTGTCCGCGATCGCGATGAAGAATCAATTTGGCTATCGCGAACGCGACCAACTAGACGCGAACGCGTTGAAGAGAATAGGTTGGCCATCGCGAACGCGACAAACTGGACGCGAACGCGATGAAGGATTGCCTGTTGCAGATTTTCTGCAATTTTCTTAAGTTCAAAACCATTCCGATGCCTATCCGAAACTCACCCGAGCCCTCGGGGATTCAAACCAGTCATATACACTGACTCAAAAACATCATACGAACTTGGTCGCGCGATCAAATCGCCAAAATAACACCAAAATCAATGAATTGAGCCTAAAAACTCAAGAATTCTTTCAAAATTTCCAATTTAAGGCCGAAACACGTCAAACGATGTCCGTTTTCAACCAAACTTTACAGGAAGCGCTTAACCAACACATATGACCTGTATCGGGTGTCGGAACCAAAATACGAGCCCGATACCACCACTTTTTAATCAAATTTTAGTTTCATTTTTCTTAATTATTTTCAGAAAATAATTTAACAGAAAAATTCTTTTACTGGGGTTCTAGACCTCGGATTTCAATTCCGAGCATACGCCCAAGTTCCATATTTTTCTACAGATTTTTTGAGACCGTCAAATCACGGGTCCGGGTCCGTTTACCAAAAATATTGACCAAAGTCAACCATATCAATACTAATATCAAAATTCTTCAAATTTCTCACATTTTTCACATATTTCAACATAAAGATTTTTCAGCTTCGCGCCCGAACTGCGCACGCAAATCGAGGCAACTATAGATAAGATTTTCAGGACCTCGGAAGCTCGAGATGATTAATAAAACAAGTGATGACCCTTTGGGTCATCACATTCTCCACCTCTAAAACAACCGTTCGTCCTCGAACGGACAAAAGAAAGAAGTACCGAGTCAGGAAACAAGTGTGGGTAACGGCTCCGCATATCAGACTCGGACTCCCAGGTCGATGCCTCAGGAGGCTGACCTCTCCACTGAACACGCACAGAAGGATAACTCTTCGACCTCAGCTGTCGAACCTGCCGGTCTAGAATAGCCATCGGCTCCTCCTCGTAGGATAGATCATTGTCCAATTGGACAGTACTGAAGTCTAACACATGTGTGGGATCGTCGTGGTATCTCCGAAGCATAGATACATGAAAAACTGGATGCACAGCTGATAAGCTAGGCGGCAGAGCTAGTCCGTAAGCCACCCCTCCCACTCGGTCTAGAATCTCAAATGGACCAATATACCTAGGGCTGAGCTTGCCCTTCTTCCCGAACCTCATCACGCCCTTCAAAGGCGACACTCGGAGCAATACTCGCTCGCCAACCATGAAATCTACATTTCGAACCTTATGATCCGCATAAGTTTTCTGCCTGGACTAAGCTGAACGCAATCTCGCCTGAATAGTCTTGACCTTATCCAAGGCCTCCTGAACTAAGTCTGTACCCAACAACCGAGCCTCTCCCGGTTCAAACCATCCAACTGGAGATCGACACCGCCTACCATACAACGCCTCATACGGGGCCATCTGGATGCTGGACTGGTAGCTGTTGTTGTAGGCAAACTCTGCTAATGGCAGAAACTGGTCCCACGAGCCTCCGATATCAATAACACAGGCTCGAAGAATGTCCTCTAGAATTTGAATAGTCCTCTCGGACTGGCCATCCGTCTGAGGATGAAAAGCTGTACTCAGCTGAACCTGGGTGCCTAACTCCTGATGGACCGCTCTCCAGAACTGCGAGGTGAACTGCGTACCCCGATCAGAGATAATAGATACTGGCACCCCATGGAGACGAACAATCTCCCTAATGTAAACCTCTGCTAACCTCTCCGACGAGTAGGAGACAGATACTGGAATAAAGTATGCTGATTTGGTCAGCCTATCAACAATGACCCAAATAGCATCAAATTTCCTCCGAGTCAAAGGAAGTCGAGTAACAAAGTCCATAGTGATCCGCTCCCATTTCCACTCGGGAATTTCAATCCTCTGGAATACACCACCAGGTCTCTGGTGCTCATATTTCACCTACTGACAATTTAGACACCGAGCAACATACGTAACGATGTCTTTCTTCATTCTGCGCCACCAATAGTGCTGCCGTAAGTCCTGGTACATCTTCGCGGCACCCGGGTGAATAGAATACCGCGAACTGTGGGCCTCCGCTAAGATCAACTCTCGAATCCCTTCGACATTGGGCACACAAACTCGACCCTGCAATTTTAATATCCCATCATCATCTAGATTTACCTTCGTAGCACCTCCCCGCTGTACTGTATCTCTCAAGTCACGCAAATGAGGATCATCAAATTTTCTCTCACGGATATGCTCTAATAGAGAAGAACGAGCGACTGTGCAGGCCAACACTCAGCTAGGCTCAGAAATGTCTAGTCTCACGAACTGGTTGACTAAGGCCTAGACATCTAGAGCAAATGGTCTCTGACTAACCGGGATAAAGGCAAGACTACCCATGCCGGCGGACTTTCTACTCAATGCATCGGCCACCACATTGGCCTTACCTGGGTGGTATAGGATAGTAACATCATAGTTGTCAGACCTCCATTTTGCTACCCCACTTATACAAATACGCTTGTAGGGTATACCCCGACGCTCAAATATCCGAAACGGATAAAAATAACGTAAGGGAAGGAGTTTTTCCAATTAAAGGACAATCGGTTCGGGATTTTATTGAGATTAATCAGAGTCGCCACTTGGGAATGATAATGGTGTCCCAAGTCACCGGTTAATCCCGAATCCGAGGAATTTTGACTCTTAAAAATGTCCGCGAAGCAAAGATCCGGATAAGGAACTCTGTTAACCCGGGAGAAGGTGTTAGGCATTCCCGGGTTCCGTGGTTTTATCACGGTCGCTCAATTGTCGTTCTCGACTCTTGTTTGACTCAATTACAGATTTTTAAACAACATGTAATGCTTTTTACATTAGGTATTATTTTTAAGGAATTTGCGACATCGCGAAAACACGCCTTGAGTCATACCGCAACCAGTACGCCTATGACTTTTGGTGTATTTCGGCTTTGCCGAGATTTGGATTTGAGTCGCACCAAGTGCACACTCGTTCAATGGAAAGTACATTAACATCGTGCCCTAAATAACGTCTATCGGCTTTTAACTTTTGGGAGAGGCTATGAAATTCGCTATTAGCCTCTCCGGTTCTACAATGTTATCTTATTACTAAATGGGGGCCCCGGTGTTTGAAGTCGGGCGAGGCTCATCCCAATTATTTATTAAAGTCCAATCCTATTTGTTCAACTATGTTTGCTATACATTGTTTTTACCTTAACCGATTTTTACACTAAGTATTCCAGGCCCATCGGGTTTTGATATTTAATGGGGGCCTGGTCTCTTCATTCGATTAACCGGATCAGCATTGGGCCAGCCCAGGCCTTAAAGCCCAGGCAGTCTTCAGGCTTGCACTTGACCACTTCGACAGAGTTCATAACGCAGTTTAAGCCCATTTTTATATAACAGATTCAGACTATATTGAAATAACCAAAAGCTGAAACGTAAACAAAACAATGATGTAAAATAGAATGAATTCAAAATGTTTTATTCATTAAAAGAGAAATCAGTATACAATCTATCAACAAATCATGAATCAATTATCTACTATACCCCGGACTAGAGTTAAAAGACTCTTTTATGATCTCGACTTTTATTAATAAATTGATACTAACATCTACATTAGCTACTAGTTGGAAATTCTAAGGAAGAACAATTCGATTATATATGTTGCTTGAAGAACAGTTAAGTTAATTACCTATTGATCATCTAAGGCTAAAGGGAATCATGCATAGGTTTGTACAATCACACTACTGGTTTTACTGAATCAATCCTATTAGATATTACAGGTGAGGTTGATGCATTATTTAACTCTTTCCTCCCCAAATTACTCAGATTCTAACTTAGATCCACAAAATTAACTAGCTATACGAGTGATGACTTTATAAATCAGTTTTTCAAATACACGAACCCAATATCTAATCCAACTGTCTTCACGACTTAAGCATTACTAAACCACTGATTTTACTAAGATTTAAATCCTACTTACGTTTATGTACAGATTCAAGCCAGTGTAGTTAACTATGTGAGTTCATTTTTATGAAGAAGCTTACTATGAATAATTAGCGATTTTTGTAGAAAAGTGATATGCTAATTTATGTTTTAGGAGTTTTTACCTAATTAAACTAAGTGATAAGCTACTGCTACTATACTACTACTATTATACTATCTACTCTATCACTAAGCTATTACATCGTTTGTTTGATTTCTGTTTTTTAGCTACTACATACTACAACAATAAACAAATTACAATTATAAACTATAAACTATAGAACAGCATGAATTTAAACTGGATCTCTATTTTTATTTCATCAGGAACGTCAATACAGCATCATTCATAAGAGAAGTGTACCTGGTTTTGAAAGGAATGGAAGATGGAAAATCAACAGGGCGGTGAAAATACAGCAACAACAACAGTAACAACCAGCAGTAGCTTCAACACATCAATCCCGAAAATCCCAGCAATACGAAGAAAAACAAAAACCAATAAAAATAGAAAAGAAAAATATATTCCAGATTTTCTCTTTGTTTTGTCTTTCTAGCTTTGAACTCTTTTCAATTCTCAAAAGAAACTCTCAAAAATTGAATTGTTTGCCGTGTATATTTCTGTGTCCAGAGTGTATATCGAGTGTATACTACAGCAGGGAATTTTTTTATTTTTTCTTCTCTTCCTATTTTTCCTCTCTCCCCCCCCCCCTTTTTCATAAATCCTCTCTTCTATTTATAGGCAAGAATTTCGAAAATGTTCAGATTTTTTATTAAAAAGAAAATATTTTCTTAATTTAAAGAAAACCCACTAATCCATGTTTTCCTCTCCTTGATTTCCTTGCTCC
This sequence comes from Nicotiana noctiflora, assembly GCA_032618575.1. NCBI lineage: Eukaryota > Viridiplantae > Streptophyta > Magnoliopsida > Solanales > Solanaceae > Nicotiana > Nicotiana noctiflora. The sequence continues at coordinate 105,095 of JASVEL010004887.1, forward strand.
CCACTACTTTATGTCATGTAATTATGATTATTTTTTGCTAAAAAAATCTGAAATTTTCTTCTTGGGCCAAGGGGTTTTGGGTTGGGTAAGGGTGCTTAGGATTGGGCTTGTACTTAATTTGCAAGATGGCCCAATCCAATTTTTTCTATTTTGTTCTTCTCCATTATTCAACTTCCCAATTAATAAAGCCCAAAATACTAAGATTAATTTCTAAAAATTAAAATTATCTTGAAATACTAATTAACTCATAATAATAATTATCACACAAAATTAAACATTAATAAAAATAAAATTGCACGATTTGGACATTAAATGCTTAAAAAATGCAAAATACATATTTTTTTATGCCTTTTCATTTCTGTAAAATAAACTTAATTGTAAACTTGAATTTTATATACATATGCAACATATTTTTTGTATATTTTATTTATTTAAACAAGCAAATATGCACAGATAAAAATGCAAATAATACAAGAAAAATAACACAAAATTCACAACAATTACAATAAAACTAAACTTATTTTATTTTGAATCTTTGGGAGTATTTCTCTTATAGGGCAAAAATCACATGCTCACAGCTGCCTCTCTTTGCGCGGAAACATGAAGAGTTTTCGTGCAAAGATAAGTGAGCGGATACGAGCGATTTTTGCCCGTTTGAGCACTCCGTATGAAGCATTTTTTGGAAAATTTTGACCGAACCTTTGCTTCAGAAGGTCTCCTACATATCCCTGGCTAAAAGTGAATCAGATCAATGTAGTTCGGAAAGGTCTGGCAGTTTTAAAAACTACCAGACTCACTGTTGCATTGACACTGTTGAGATCTGCTGACTTACTCCTTATTACACCGGGAAAAATGTAAAATGAAGAAGCTATTCTAAGCTATGATCCTACAATTACAATTGTCCCTAATCTAGCTTTTGCTTCTCTTTCTTTTTCTTGATTTTCTGTGATACCGACTCTCTTTTTTTGTTGATTTTCTTTGATGCCGACTCTCTTTTTTGTTGATTTTCTTTCTTGTTTTCCTCTTTTTTTAATTTTCAATGGTACTTCTTGTCATCGAGCTGAAGCCTGCTCAAAACAAAACAAAAACAACAAACTTTGTTCTTCTGCCCCAGTGTGGGCTTTTAGCGAACATAAAACCAAAAATTGCAGGAAGTAAGTATGCAGAAATGTATTCCCTTTGTTAGAAGGTGGGCGCCTAACGGAAATTAAACGTGCAATGCAGAAAAGTATTCCCTTTGTTAGAAGGTGGGCGCCTAACAGAAATTAAACGTGCAATGCATAAAAGTATTCCCTTTGTTAGAAGGTGGGCGCCTAACAGAAATTAAACGTGCTATGCGATGCAGAAAAGTATTCTCGTATTCAAAGGTGGGCACCTAACAGAAATTAAACGTGCAATGCGATGCAGAAAAATATTCCCGTATTCGAAGGTGGGCACCTAACAGAAATTAAACGTGCAATGCGATGCAAAAAATATTCCCGTATTCGAAGATGGGCACCTAACAGAAATTAAACGTGCAATGTGATGCAGAAAAGTATTCACGTATTCGAAGGTGGGCAACAACAACAACAACAACTACCCAGTATGTTCCCACAAAGTGGGGTCTGGGGAGGGTAATACGTACACAGGCCTTACCCCTACCCGAAAGGGTAGAGAGGCTGTTTCCGGCCGACCCTCGGCTCAGAAAAAGAGATAGAAAATCAACAAACAAAACAAAACAAAACATGCAACAGAAATTTAAACGTGCAATGCGATGCAGAAAAGTATTCCCGTATTCGAAGGTGGGCACCTAACAGAATGCGATGCGGAAAAATATTCCCGTATTCGAAGGTGGGCACCTAACAGAAATTAAACGTGCAATGCGATGCAGAAAAAATATTCCCGTATTCGAAGGTGGGCACCTAACAGAAATTAAACGTGCAATGCGAGAAAAGTATTCCCGTATTCGAAGGTGGGCACCTAACAGAAATTAAACGTGCAATGCGATGCAGAAAAATATTCCCGTATTCGAAGGTGGGCACCTAACAGAATTTAAACGTGCAATGCGATGCAGAAAAGTATTCCCGTATTCGAAGGTGGGCACCTAACAGAAATTAAACGTGCAGTGCGATGCAGAAAAGTATTCCCGTATTCGAAGGTGGGCACCTAACAGAAATTAAACGTGCAGTGCGATGCAGAAAAGTATTCCCGTATTCGAAGGTGGGCACCTAACAGAAATTAAACGTGCAATGCGATGCAGAAAAATATTCCCGTAGCCTGAGGACTGGGGAGTGGATTTTAAAAGATCTTACCTTCCTCTTTTTGGTATTTTCTTTTACCAATTATCTCTTGCCTGTGAATTTTTCCACTTATTGGCGAACTTCTCTTTTTGGTGTTTTCTATTTTCCACATTGGTCACATTCACTTTAAAGTGATTAGTGACAATTTGTTCGTGCATGAAACAGAACTTATTAGATATAAACTGCTGGCAACTGGCATCTGCCGTCCCTGCTTCTTATTGCTTTCTTCTTTTTGCTTTTCTCATGTTGTGTAGCTTTCAACTGCTTATCCCTTGCAGAATCTTTTTGTATTTTCTCATTTTTTCCATTTTTGTTTTGTTTTCTTTTCCTTTGGCCATATTTGCCAAGCTTCCTTATTTCCTTCCCAACTCTTCCTTCTTTCTGACCAAGTGTTGTTTCAGCTTTCGTTATCAGGAGCTGGTAGTTAGCTCTCAAAAGGTAAACAATGAAATGCAGAAAAATAAAAAAAGGTAAGGGCGTTTTGGAGAGATGATAGAACTTATCCGGGTATTTGCCGGCTGATTCTGCTGACCATGCCATGTATTTAAACTCTGACCCAGTTCGTTCCAATCATTATTCTGTCTCCGAATTGTTTCCAGCCCAAACCAATGCTGTTTTTTGTTACCTTTTCTCTTTTCTGGTAGTCCTTACGATCGCCCTACGGTGCCTCGAAAGGTTTTCACCAATAGAACTCTCTCATTTACTCTCTCAACCTCACAATCGCCTCGCAGTGCCTGTTAAGGTTTTCACTAACAAGACTCTCTCATTTTATTTCTCTCAAACTCACAGTCGTCTCACAGTGCCGGTTAAGGTTTTCACCGATGAGACTCTCTCATTTTTCATTATTTCTCATTTTCCCTTTTGTATTTTGTTTTCTTACCACAGGTGTTGTCCGATGTTTCGCTCCTCCTTCATTGCATTCGTTATCATTTTGGAATTGATCAGAAGGTCTTTCTTTGGACCGTAACGTGGCTTTTGGATGGATTAAGAAAGAAAGGTACAAAGGCTCAAAATCTCACGAGGGTTCAAAGATATTTACAACTCTCGAAATTACTAAACATAACTTCTGCCCCAGTTTCAATATGTGGGGAATTTTTGGATTTTTTCTTTATTATGATTGAACCTCAAAGAGGCTGCCTACGTACCCTTTCGGGATCAAGTCGGACGTAGTTCATCCAACTTCATTAGTTAGATGGATTTCTTTTGACTTTTTCCCGATTTCTTTGTCTTTTTCTCTTTTTTTTTCATTTTTTCATTTTTTTTTTCATTTTTTCATTTTTTTTTCATTTTGGCAATTTCGATCTTATTGCGCTAAAGCGATTCCGAGAGAGGGATATGAAAGAATATATTCATTAAGGCTCAAAGGGGTTATCAATGGATAAAGTGTTTGGATAGAGAATAAAATGCCTTCGTCATTTCAATTCCAAAATCACAACAAAATACAAAACACATAATTGAAAAGGAATCATACATAGTATCTTTTGACCGCATCCGAATTGATAGCAGTCTCTACGCACTTTCCTTCAACATCTGTTAAATACAATGCTCTATTGGACAACACCCGTGATACCAAAAACGGTCCCTGCCAATTTGGCGCAAATTTTCCTTTTGCCTCAACCCAATGCGGTAAAGTAACCAATCGCAACCAAAATGAGATTATGCCCATTGGAAGTTGCTGGCTCTATCGGTCCAATAACATCTATGCCCCTATTTCAAAGCAAAGAAAAATCTGTTAGTTTAAATGTGGTGGTTGGTTGTGGCCTTGAACTTTGATGGCGACTACTTTCCACTTGAATGCCTTTCATGTTCACCAACTATCCAAAAATCCGTCTTCCTTACGTCATGCATGTTGTTCCTTTCTTGACGGATCCCACAAAATCTGATCTTGAGGTCTATGATTTCTTCAGTGATTTCATTGGACAACCTTGGATGTTTCTTGACTGACTCTTTCATTTGTCAAAATATACTCCCATGTTTCCATTTGTTGTGAGTTGGCACTTGCCGACCTTTGCGTCTCGTATGAACCCCAAACATTTTAATTGTTACCCATTTCATTGCACATGTTGCTCTTTTAGCTTAAATCACTGGCCTTGTCATTCCCTGACTTACGACAATTGTCGTGTTGGCTAAGTCCCATCTTGTGCAATTGGAAAGCTTGGTGGAAAATTTTGAAATCATTTCTATACTTGTTATGACCCGACTGACTCGATAAAAGGGAGAGTAAAACAAAGTGTGAAGAATAAAAAGAAAACACAATTCCTAACAAGAAACCTACAGAAGAATGACCTATCGGATGTGAATATCGACTCTAGCGACCTTGACATGCACTTTCAACCTTCTCTGTATAGTGAATCTGATGTTCAACTCCTGTTGTAATTTCTACCGTGAAACCGGTGTTCAAGATTTCATTCAACTCCTTAGTCGACTTGTAGTGCCCAAAGGGTTTTCACCATCAAGCCTCAATCATTTTATTTTCTTTCTCTTGACTCGCTGTCGCCTTACGGTGCCCGTGAGGGTTTTCACCGATAAGACTCTCTCATTTTAATTTCTCTCACCTTGGAGTCCCGTGGTGTTCTCAGCATCTTTTGAATTCTTCATTCCCCTTTGTTCGGACTGGAGTGTTGCCCCCGATGCGATTTACCTTTGTTCGTTTGACTTGGCATTTCTCGAAGATTGATCGGAAGTTCTTCCTTTGGACCGTAATGCAGGCTTTTGGAAAGGATATAAAGGCTCAAAAACATTTCATCGTGGGTTAAAATTACAACTTTCGGAATCTTATTTATTCAACAAACATAACTTCTGCCCCAGTTTCCTTTTTGGGGGATTTTTTTTGGATTTTTCCTTTATTGTGACTGAACCTTAGTGAGGCTGCCTACGTACCCTTTCGGGATCAAGTCAAACGTAGTTCAGATCATAAGATCGCTTCCTTGTTGCGATTTGACTTCTCCCGATTTTTTTTCTTTTCTTTTTCTTTTTCTATTCTTTTTCTTCTCTTTTTTTCTTTTGTTTCTCGCTCAATCCTCAATTTTTGTTGTTGATTCCGAAAGAGGGATATGAAAGAAAATATAATATGGCTCAAAGGGGTAGCAATGGACGAAGTGTTTGGATAGCCGAACGAAATGCCTTCGTCATTCCAATCTTCAAAACCTACCAAGTACAAACTACACGGTCAAACACCTTTGATTGATTCACATTTTTGCCTTATGTATTTGACGATTCTCAGTGCCATTGGGCAACAATCTCGATACCACGAATGTTTCCTTAGCTTTGGGGTATTTTTGCTTTTGGCTTTAAACTGATGATGCATTTCCAAGGCATTTCTTTATGTTGCGCTTTCCCCAATGTTCACTTGATTCCGGCTTTCTTCCGAGTATCATTACATCTTCAACATTGTTTCATTGAATTTTTAAAATCAGGCTTAGAATTATGTGCATGTCATGTTGCTAAAACCAGTATGAGAAGAATTGCAAAGTGATCAGAAATGGAATGACTAGGAATGATGGGAAACAAAGAGTTGTATTAAACTGATGGGTTGAAACAACAAGATGAACAACAAAATGAACAGACTAGACTAGAATTACAAACCTAGACGGCACTAAACAATTTTTATTACTAAACAAAGCAACGTGAAAGATATAAGGGTTTTGACTCTCAAGACAACGTTCGAATTACAACCCTGAAATAACCCGGGCAATAGAGATGACACCAAAATAAACCACCAAAACTCGAGGAGGTGGAGCGCCTTCCCAATTGACAAGCATGACATCTTAGCCACTATATTCTGCATTAAGATCGCTTTCTATTTAAATATCCTCAACTTCAATGGACAGCTTCCCAAGAAGAATCTCTTCACCCTCATCATCGGGCATCATCCCCACAAAATGTGCAACGTTACGTGCAGGTAGAGGATTCTGTGTAATGTTCAGGGTGCCAGTGTCTTGGACCGCAATCATTCCTGCCTGAATCATTCTTTCTATTTCCTCTTTCAAATTCCAACATCTTTCAACACCATGCCCCTGAGCATTGGAGTGGTATACACATCGTGCAGTAGGATCGAAGCTTCTTGCAAGAGGATTTGGAATACATCCGGCGAGCGGCTTAATCAAGCCAACATGATTCAACCTTTCGAACAAACTCGCATAAGATTCTCCGATAGGGGTGAAAGCCTTTTCTCGCTTCAGCAACCTTTCCTCCCTAAACGCCTTGTTTGGCCTGAAACTTGACCCAGGGGGTTTCCGGTATGTTTGTGGGGGTCGGTAGGCTTTTTGTGGAATAGGGTACTTGGAAGGTGAAGTGCGATTTTGGGTGCCCCAGGGAGAGTAGTGGGGTTGGGGATGGAAGTAGTGTTGGGAAAGCATAGCTGGGGGACAAGTAATTGAGCTACTCGAGGGGACAAGTAATTGAGCTACTCGAGTAGCATCGGGTTCGGTGTAAGGACCGGGTCCATGAAACTAGGTGGTGGCGGGGGTGGTGCTTTTCCATCCATCCATGCCCGATACATTTCAGCCACGTGTTGTCTTAATATTTTGACTTCTTCTACTAACATGTGGTTCCGTTCAACCAGCTGTTGTCGGGTACCGGTACCAACCCACTCAGTCTTGAGATTCTCTGCCATTGTCTTCTGACCTTGTATTATAGGGAAAAGTTATTTTGGGAACCACAACCAACCACCTTTCTGAAAATGGACACAACAAAACGAAGCCAGCATGTCAGCATTAAAGTATCCCGCTTATTGATCATTCTTTTTTTTTTCTATTTTCTTTTCTTTTTCCCTTTTTGTGGTTTTTTCATTTTCCTCTTTTTTTTTCTTTTGTAGTTTTTTTTAATTTTTTTTTTGGTTATGGAAATGGTCGAATCCTATGTGGATTGCCTACGTATCATGACCCCGCATGAATCAGACCGAGCGTAGTTCTTGCAAATTAATGCAAGAAATAAAGAGATGTTTATTTGATTTTTTTGATTTTTTTTTCTTTGAAGGAAAATTATAGAAGCCGACTCCAACTACAAACTTGTGTAGGAGATTTCTACAAGAATAAGAATATTTTTGGTATCAATTATGACTATTTCTACAAAATTGGCCACATAATGGCTTATTTGACAATATGACTATTTTTGCAAAATTTATTTAAGAAAGATAAACTTGAAATTTTCTTATCCTGTGGCTCATGGGGCATCGTTCGGCATCACCATAAACCAACACAAGACTATTTTCATAAATTGGCCATATAATGGCCTATTTAGACAAAGTGGCTCTTTTTTCAAATTTTTTTATCCCTGGGGGCCTATGGGGCATCGTTCAGCACCGACACAGGCCAACACAAGACTGAGGAAGTTAAAATGCAAAAATATGGCTATTTCAGCAAAATTCCGGCCATGTAATGGCTTATTTGATAAAGTGGATATTTTTGAAAAGTTGAGCAATGACTCAAACTTAATTTTGCGGATACAACCTTTCGACATTTCCGCGAGGGAACATTTCAAGGCTGTGTCCAAAATTATTTACAAACGACTCGAAGTGGCTATTCTTGCAAAAATAACCTTCCAGCGTCCTTTTGAGGGACATTCGACTTATTTTAAGCAAGAATAGCATCACCCGACTTATTTATAACAAAATAAACAAAATTTGACATTTTTTTTATTATTTTTGCAAAAGGGGTGTGAACCCCGACTTGATTTTGCGGCTATGGCCTTGCAACATTTCCACAAGGAATATTTCAAGGCTATGCATGCAAATTATTAGAAATGATTCAAAGTGGCCTTTTTGCAAAAACAGCCTTCCGGCGTCCTTTCGGAACATTCGGCTATTTTCAAAAACGGCATCACTTTGATTTTATTGACAAAAACACACACATTTTTTTTTGATTTTTTGAAAGGGGTGGTTGGACCCGATGAGGGTTGCCTACGTATCCCACCTAACGGCGAGAATCAAACCTGCGTAGTTCGGTCAGATTAATTGACCAATTATTTCGACAAAATTGTTCCACCTTTTTTTCAGATTTTCAAATTTTCGGATACCTATTTCCTATAAATCTTATTTTCCTTTCTCTCTTTTTTTTTCTTTTTCAACAATTTTTCTATCCTCGGGATTTCCGCCGGTCCGCATAACGATCAAGGACAATAAAATGCAACACATAACATGCTCGGTCTTTTTCAATACCGGGTCACCTGTCCTAGACGGACCCAACCCCCGTGTTGAGTCCCCTAAGTCAAATATGATGCAAATAATCGTCCTAGACCTATGTTCAAAAATCTTACGGTTTCATAGAGTGCTAGACCGTGTACCCGAGCGGACAACTCGAATCGAGGAGGGGGCTACGTACCGGTGACCCGCGGAGTCAATCGGCTTTGTAACTTATCCGGCCTCTGTTTTCTTAATTTAAGGTGACTTTAACAGAAAGGGGAGTCTCAACCAGTAAGCACATCCCCGGAGGTGAAGAGAGAAAGGTTTTCGGCACAATTTTATATACAATCCATATAATATCAAAGCGATAAAGCACATAGCATGTTGTTCAAATCATATAACGAAGTCAAACAATAACGCAAACGGCAATTCTAAAGAGCTCGAGTTCTTAAACCCTGAAACCGAAGTTCGGGGTTGGGATCCCCAGCAGAGTCGCTAGAGCTATCACACCTCCATTTTGCTACCCCACTTAAGCATACAAATACGCTTGTAGGGTATACCCCGACGCTCAAATATCCGAAATGGATAAAAATAACATAAGGGAAGGAGTTTTTCCAATTAAAGGACAATCGGTTCGGGATTTTATTGAGATTAATCAGAGTCGCCACTTGGGAATGATAATGGTGTCCCAAGTCACCGGTTAATCCCGAATCCGAGGAATTTTGACTCTTAAAAATGTCTGCGAAGCAAAGATCCGGATAAGGAACTCGTTAACCCGGGAGAAGGTGTTAGGCATTCCCGGGTTCCGTGGTTTTAGCACGGTCGCTCAATTGTCGTTCTCGACTCTTGTTTGACTCAATTACAGATTTTTAAACAATATGTAATGCTTTTTACATTAGGTATTATTTTTAAGGAATTTGCGACATCGCGAAAACACGCCTTGAGTCATACCGCAACCAGTACGCCTATGACTTTTGGTGTATTTCGGCTTTGCCGAGATTTGGATTTGAGTCGCACCAAGTGCACACTCGTTCAATGGAAAGTACATTAACATCGTGCCCTAAATAACGTCTATCGGCTTTTAACTTTTGGGAGAGGCTATGAAATTCGCTATTAGCCTCTCCGGTTCTACAATGTTATCTTATTGCTAAATGGGGGCCCCGGTGTTTGAAGTCGGGCGAGGCTCATCCCAATTATTTATTAAAGTCCAATCCTATTTGTTCAACTATGTTTTCTATACATTGTTTTTACCTTAACCGATTTTTACACTAAGTATTCCAGGCCCATCGAGTTTTGATATTTCATGGGGGCCTGGTCTCTTCATTCGATTAACCGGATCAGCATTGGGCCAGCCCAGGCCTTAAAGCCCAGGCAGTCTTCAGGCTTGCACATGACCACTTCGACAGAGTTCATGACGCAGTTTAAGCCCGTTTTTATATAACAGATTCAGACTATATTGAAATAACCAAAAGCTGAAACGTAAACAAAACAATGATGTAAAATAGAATGAATTCAAAATATTTTATTCATTAAAAGAGAAATCAGTATACAACCTATCAACAAATCATGAATCAATTATCTACTATACCCCAGACTAGAGTTAAAAGACTCTTTTATGATCTCGACTTTTATTAATAAATTGATACTAACATCTACATTAGCTACTAGTTGAAAATTCTAAGGAAGAACAATTCGATTATATATGTTGCTTGAAGAACAGTTAAGTTAATTACCTATTGATCATCTAAGGCTAAAGGGAATCATGCATAGGTTTGTACAATCACACTACCGGTTTTACTGAATCAATCCTATTAGATATTACATGTCAGGTTGATGCATTATTTAACTCTTTCCTCCCCAAATTACTCAGATTCTAACTTAGATCCACAAAATTAACTAGCTATACGAGTGATGACTTTATAAATCAGTTTTTCAAATACACAAACCCAATATCTAATCCAACTGTCTTCACGACTTAAGCATTACTAAACCAGTGATTTTACTAAGATTTAAATCCTACTTACGTTTATGTAGAGATTCAAGCTAGTGTAGTTAGCTATGTGAGTTCATTTTTATGAAGAAGCTTACTATGAATAATTAGCGATTTTTGTAGAAAAGTGATATGCTAATTTATATTTTAGGAGTTTTTACCTAATTAAACTAAGTGATAAGCTACTGCTACTATACTACTACTATTATACTACATACTCTATCACTAAGCCATTACATCGTTTGTTTGATTTCTGTTTTTCAGCTACTACATACTACAACAATAAACAAATTACAATTATAAACTATAAACTATAGAACAACATGAATTTAAACTGGATCTCCATTTTTATTTCATCGGGAACGTCAATACAGCATCATTCATAAGAGAAGTGTACCTGGTTTTGAAAGGAATGGAAGATGGAAAATCAACAGGGCGGTGAAAATACAGCAACAACAACAGTAACAACCAGCAGTAGCTTCAACACATCAATCCCGAAAATCCGAGCAATACGAAGAAAAACAAAAACCAATAAAAAATAGAAAAGAAAAATATATTCCAGATTTTCTCTTTGTTTTGTCTTTCTAGCTTTGAACTCTTTTCAATTCTCAAAAGAAACTCTCAAAAATTGAATTTTTTGCCGTGTATACTTCGATGTCCAGAGTGTATATCGAGTGTATACCACAGCAGGGAATTTTTTTTATTTTTTCTTCTCTTCCTATTTTTCCTCTCTTTTTTCCCTCCCTTTTTTCATAAATCCTCTCTTCTATTTATAGGCAGGAATTTCGAAAATTTTCAGATTTTTTATTAAAAAGAAAATATTTTTTTAATTTAAAGAAAACCCACTAATCCATGTTTTCCTCTCATTGTTTTCTTCCTTGATTTCCTTGCTCCCCACTACTTTATGTCATGTAATTATGATTATTTTTTGCTAAAAAATCTGAAATTTTCTTCTTGGGCCAAGGGGTTTTGGGTTGGGTAAGGGTGCTTAGGATTGGGCTTGTAACTTAATTTGCAAGATGGCCCAATCCAATTTTTTCTATTTTGTTCTTCTCCATTATTCAACTTCCTAATTAATAAAGCCCAAAATACTAAGATTAATTTCTAAAAATTAAAATTATCTTGAAATACTAATTAACTCATAATAATAATTATCACACAAAATTAAACATTAATAAAAATAAAATTGCATGATTTGGACATTAAATGCTTAAAAAATGCAAAATACATATTTTTTATGACTTTTCATTTCTGTAAAATAAACTTAATTGTAAACTTGAATTTTATATACATATGCAACATATTTTTTGTATATTTTATTTATTTAAACAAGCAAATATGCACAGATAAAAATGCAAATAATACAAGAAAAATAACACAAAATTCACAACAATTGCAATAAAACTAAAATTATTTTATTTTGAATCTTTGGGAGTATTTCTCTTATAGGGCAAAAATCACGTGCTCACAATAGTCTTTCAGCAACTCTAACCATCTCCGCTATCGTAGATTCAACTCATTTTGCTTGAACAAATACTGTAAGCTCTTGTGATCAGTGTACACCTCACACATCACACCATATAGATAATGCCTCCAGATTTTTAAGGCATGAACCACTGCTGCTAACTCAAGATCATGGACTGGACAATTCTTCTCATGTATTTTTAGCTGTCTCGAAGCATAAGCGATAACCTTACCATCCTACATCAATACCGCTCCCAGCCTTGTACGGGATGCGTCACAATAAACTGTATAAGGCCCTGCACCCGTAGGTAGTATCAACACTGGTGCCGTAGTCAAAGCGGTCTTGAGCTTATGAAAGCTCGCCTCACACTCATCTGACCACTTGGAATGGGCACCCTTCTGGGTCAACCTGGTCATCAGGGCTACAATAGAGTAGAACCCCTCTACAAATCGACGGTAGTAAACCGCTAACCCCAAGAAACTCCAGATCTCGATCACTGAAGCTGGTCGAGGCTAATTCGGGACTGCCTCAATCTTCTTTAGGTCCACCTGAATACCTTCCACTGATACAATGTGGCCCAGAAATGCTACTGAACTCAACCAGAACTCACAATTCGAGAATTTGGCATATAGCTGATTATCCTTTAGAGTCTGAAGAACCACTCTGAGGTGCTGCTCGTGCTCTTCCTGGCTGCGGGAGTATACCAGGATGTCATCTATAAAGACTATCACGAACGGATCTAAGTAAGGCCTGAATACCCGATTCATCAACTCCATGAATGCTGCTGGGGCATTGGTCAACCCGAAGGACATGACCAAGAACTCATAATGCCCATATCTAGAGCGAAAGGCCTGTCTTAGGAACGTCGGCCGCCCTGATCTTCAGCTGATGGTAGCCTGACCTCAAGTCTATCTTTGAGAACACCCTCGCTCCCTGGAGCTGTTCAAACAAATCATCAATCCTCGGCAGTGGATACTTATTCTTTATTGTCACTTTGTTCAATTGCCGGTAATCAATACACATCCGCATCGAGCCATCTTTCTTCTTCACAAACAATACAGGTTCTCCCCATGGGGAAACACTGGGCCTGAAAAATCCCTTCTCAAGAAGGTCTTGCAATTGATCTTTTAACTCTTTTAACTCCGGCGGGGCCATATGATAGGGTGGAATAGAGATGGGCTGAGTGCCCGGTGCCAGATCAATATAGAAATCTGTATCCCTATCGGGTGGAATGGCCGGCAGGTCTGAAGGAAAAACCTCAGGAAACTCCCGTACAATAGGGACTGAATCAATAGAAGGAACCTCTGCGCTGGAATCACGAACATAAGCCAGATAAGCTAGACATCCCTTCTCGACCATGCGTCGAGCCTTAACATAGGAAATAACGGTGTGAACGGAGTGGCTTGGGGTACCTTTCCATTGTAGTCCGGGTGATTCTTGCAAGGCCAAGGTCACAGTCTTAGCATGACAATCTAGAATAGCATGGTATGGGGACAACCAGTCCATCCCCAATATGACATCAAAATCCACCATGTCCAAAAGCAACAGATCAACACGGGTCTCAAGAACCCCAAAGATAACTACGTACGAGCGATGTACCTGATCGACTACAATAGAGTCGCCCACTGGTGTAGACACATAAATTGGAATATCCAGAGCACAGCTAGGTACGGCCAAATACAGTGAAAAGTAGGAAGACACATATGAATATGTAGACCCAGGGTCAAATAATACTGAAGCACCTCTGCCACACACAAGAATGGTACCTGTAATCACGGCATCTGATGCCTCTACCTCTGGCCTGGCTGGTAAAGCATAGAATCGGGGATCTGCACCTCCCCTCTTAGCTACGTCTCTAGGACGGCCATCAACTGGCGGACCTCTACCTCTGGCTGGACGGTCTCCACCTCTACGGTCTCGACCTCCGCCTCTATGATCTCTGCCCCCGCCTCTGGCTGGCTGGGCAGGCTGAGGGTCAGCTGGGGCCTGAATTATAGGACGAGGGTCCCGCTGCTGAGTGTTGCCCGTCGTTCGAGGGTAGAACCTGACAAAATGAAATGGGTCATCACAACTGTAGCAACTCCTAGGCTGATGGGGCTGCTGGACCTGACGACCCGAATGGCCTCCACGAACACTCTGAAGAGGCTGAGCACTAATAGGGGGCTGATCTGAATACTGCCCACAAAACCCACGATCACCTAGTCCACCATGTGAAGCCTGAAGGACGGAATGGAAAGGCCTGGAAGACTGGCCCCTATCAAAAGATTCCCTGCCACCAGAAGAAGAACCACTAAACCAGCCTGAATGACGATCCCTCTTGTCTGAAGAATAACCACCTCCCCAAGCAAGAGCCATCTCAACTCTACGTGCTGTATTAGCTGCATCCTGAAATGATATATCACTCCTCAATCCCACAACCATCTGGAGTCTAATTGGATGATTAAGCCCATCTATGAACCTGCGGACCCTCTCCTCCTCAGTGGGAAGTATCACCACTGCATGACATGCCAAATCAACAAATCTCGTCTCATACTGAGTGACAGTCATAGTGCCCTGCTGGAGGCGCTCAAACTGCCTCCGAAGAGCATCCCGCTAAGCAACAGGGAGAAACCTCTCCAGATATAACTCTGCAAACTGATCCCATGATAAAGCCGGGGACCCTGCCGGTCGAGTCAAACAATAATCCCTCCACCAAGTCTTGGCGGATCCTGAAAGCCTGAATGTACAGAAGTCAACTCCATTGGACTCCACTATCCCCATAGTCTTGAGAATCTCATGGCAACTGAATAAGAAATCCTGAGGATCCTCTGATGTGGCATCGCTGAATGTAGTGGTAAACAACTTGGAGAACCGATCAAGTCTCCATAAAGAATCAGAAGTCATGGCCGCTCCATCTCCGGCATGAGCCGTGGTACCTGACTGAGTGGCCACAGCTGGTTGAACCACTGGTGCCTGAGGCTGAGGAGCTACTGGCTCCGGAGTACGAGCAATAGGAGTCTGGGACCCTCCTCCAGCCTGAGAAGCGGCTGGTGCAACTGATAATAAGCCTGCTCTGGCAACGCTGTCCATAAATCCCGCTATCCCGACCAAAGCCTCCCGAAGATCCGGGGTAAATAAAGCCTCTCCTAGGACCTGAGCTGGGCCCACTGGAGCTGCTGGGACTGGAACCTCCTCATCAATCTCAATATGAGGCTCCACCTCTAGAGTAGCTGCCGGGGGCTGAGCTCTGCCCCTACCACGGCCTCTGATACGGCCTCGGCCCCTGCCCTCACAGGAGCTGCCTGGGGCTCGGGCAGCTGGTCAGCGAACGAACAAGCGCATGTCCTCACCATCTGCGAAAGGACAGAGTAGAAGTTCAATCAGTATTTGAGGATCAAATCGCACGACAAGAAGGAACAAATGAGAGACTCTTTCCTAACTCAATAGACTCTGGAGGACAAGTACAAACGTCTCTGTACCTACCTCTCAAACTCTACTAAGCTTGTTCGTGAGTGGTGAGACCTATGTAACCTAAAGCTCTGATACCAACTTGTCACGACCAGGATTTTCCCCCAACATCGGGATCGTGATGGCGCCTACTCGGGGTAGATAGGCAAGCCACTTTATTCACACTATCCTATTTTTAGCAATATTTCATATTCAATTTAACAACCAAAACCATAACCCTAATTAAACAAGTGCGGAAGACTTTATAAAAATAGCAATAAGCAGTATCAAGGTAAAATAATACTGAAATCCTCAAGCCAAGACGTGGAGTCACCAACTCACAGACTACTTCATGAATACTATACATAAAAGTCTGAAAGAAATATAACATAATCTATTTGTCTCGGATCAAGGAGACTACAGCTAATAACATAAATAAAAGGAAGAGACGCCGGACCTGCGGACGCCTGCAAGCTACCTCGGTCTCAATATGCTCCACTCCCACGCAAAAGATCTACTGCTACTGCTCCTGATCGAAACCTGGACCTGTGCAAAAATGCACAGAAGTGCAGTATCAGCACAACCGACCCCATATGCTGGTAAGTGCCTGGCCTATTCCGGCGAAGTAGTGACAAGCCTAGGACCAGACACCCACATAAACCTGTGCAGTTCTATATATATATGTACACCACAAGATAACGAGAAATAATCAAGTAACAACTCATCAAGGAATAACACAAAGGAACTCAACAGTTAACAACATTTATTAAATCCACAAGGAAATCCAAAGTATAATAGAAAACAGGTAATATCAAGTCAAGGAATAGCAAATAGTTGCACGGCATCACCCTTCGTGATTTTACTCTCATCCTCACCAAATAAGCAAATAAAGTGCACGGCATCACCCTTCGTGCTTTTACTCTCATCCTCACATCCATGGTACGGCATGATCCTTCGTACATGGTTCAATAAATCAGGGCACGGCATTAACCTTCGTGCATAATCAATAAATTAGGGCACGACATTAACCTTCGTGCATAATCAATAAATCAAGGCACGACATTAACCTTCGTGCATAATCAATAAATCAAGGCACGACATCACCCTTCGTGCACTATCACTCTTCCTCACCCAAATAACAATCACAGTTAAGGGCAGAGAATGAAAACAATAAATCATGAACCGTCCCAGCAAGGGACACAATAATCATCACAACAAAGTATCAACAATGACTCACGGTCATACTAGACGCCGGTGTATGGATGCTCGTCACCACAGCCCATACACCGCACTCGATCACATAGCATATAGCATATAATCCTATTCCCTCAAGCTAGGATAGAACAAACACTTACCGCGAAAGTTTACGAATAATTCAATCCGTAGCAATGCCTTTTCCTTTCAAATTTGGCTCAACTCCAATCGTATCTATACACAATTGATTTAATATCATCAATACTACTCAACATATTAATTCATATGGCCGATTATAATTTTTACAACATTCTGCCCGGAATAGTGAATATCGACCCCAGGCCCACATAATCGAAACTCAAGTTTCGAGCCAAAATAAATTCACCCAATCATCCACGAGTTCGAATATACAATTTATTCTTAAGTTCGACCCCAAAATAGGTCTAGATCACAAATTCTTTGAAACCCTTATTAAACTCAATTCTCTAATTTTTCTACCCATTTACATATATTTAGGCTTAGGAATTCAAATAATATTGATGGAAAATGAAGAAAAAGAGTTAAGAATTACTTACCCAAGAAGTTTGATGAAGAATTGCTCAAAAATCGCCCAAGGAGCTGTGAAGAAGGGAGTTGAACAGAAATGGGATTTTATCCCGTTTCTGTTCTGTTTTCAGACTTAAATTCACTAGGCATAAGTTTGTTCATCGCGTTCGCGACAACCCGGTCACGTTCGCGATGAAGTAGAAATGTTACACATCGCGTTCGCGTGGGGCTAGTCGCGAATGCGAAGAAGAAATTCTAGGGCTTACAGGTTGGCCTACGCGAACGCGGGCTAAGCCACGCGAACGCGTAGAGGAAAATATGGTTGGTTCAATTTACTACTCCGCGATCGCGATGAAGAATCAATTTGGCTATCGCGAACACGACCAACTAGACGCGAATGCGTTTAAGAGAATAGGTTGGCCATCGCGAACGCGACCAACTGGACGCGAACGCGATGAAGGATTGCCTGCTGCAGATTTTCTGCAATTTTCTTAAGTTCAAAACCATCCCGATGCCTATCCGAAACTCACCCGTGCCCTCGGGGATTCAAACCAGTCATATACACTGACTCAAAAACATCATACGAACTTGATCGCGCGATCAAATCGCCAAAATAACACCAAAATCAATGAATTAAGCGTAAAAACTCAAGAATTCTTTCAAAATTTCATAACTTTCAAAATTTCCAATTTAAGGCCGAAACACGTCAAACGACGTCCGTTTTCAACCAAACTTTACAGGAAGCGCTTAACCAACACATATGATCTGTACCGGGCGTTGGAACCAAAATACGAGCCCGATACCACCACTTTTTAATCAAATTTCAGTTTCATTTTCCTTAATCATTTTCAGAAAACAATTTAACAGAAAAATTATTTTACCGGGGTTCTAGAGCTCGGATTTCAATTCCGAGCATACGCCTAAGTTCCATATTTTTCTACGAATTTTCTGAGACCGTCAAATCACGGGTCCGGGTCCGTTTACCAAAAATGTTGACCAAAGTCAACCATATCAATATTAATATCAAAATTCTTCAAATTTCTCACATTTTTCATATATTTCAACATAAAAAATTTTCAGCTTCGCGCCCGAACTGCGCATGCAAATCGAGAAAACTATAAATGAGGTTTTCAGGACCTCAGAAGCTCGAGATGATTAATAAAACAAGTGATGACCCTTTGGGTCGTCACAGATAAAAAAAATATAAATTAACCCAAAAATTAAACTACAGTCATAGCATTAAATCAAAAACCACAAGAAAGAAGAAGAGAACAGAAACAAATTCTAAAACTTACTGAACATTTATCTCAACTAAAATAAAATTAACAAGTCAATATTCATGCTACTGAAATAGATTAATCAATTAAAAGAACAAGTTCATGCTATTGGATATTAGAATTCAAAAAAAGAAAACAGAGAAAAAATAAACTCAAATACTAAACCCTAAACAAACAGCAATCCAAATCACAAAGCCAAACAATTATATAAAAAATAAAAATAACACCAGAAAAAGGAAAAAGAGAAAAATCGGGGCACTCACTAGTTGTGGATCTTCATGAATTGAACTCGAATTGAGCCCCAAAATAATATTATACGTTTGTTCTTGGTGAGAACAAATGTATCAGTTATTTAGGAACTTAAAGCGATATTGGACAGTCTTCAAAAACAAATCCAATATCTTTTCATAAACCCTAGATCTGGAATTCATGGAGTTTGGATTAGATTTGAAAGATTTTGATTTGGATTTCGTAATGAGGAAGTCAAGGAGATTGTAGGGTGTAAGTTTGGTTGGATTTGGATGAGTTGAGGTTTTGGCTGGATTTTCGATCTAATATTCGAGAGGTTTGCTTATGATTTGAGGAAGATGGTTTTGGGGGTTGGAAAGAGGAGGAGAAGAAGAGCTTGTAGTGAAATTTTGGAGTCATTTGGAGCTTCACCGACGGTGGAGGACAGCGAAGGACGGTGGGCGGCAGTGGTATTATAGGGCTGGGGTTGTACGGGAAGGGTGAGAAATGTTTAGGGTTAATGAAGAATTTTCGGATATTTTTATTTAAAAGCCTTGAACGAATGGAGACTGTTGGATGATGAGACATGGACGATCAATATTAATTGACGCCAAAATAGCGTTGTTTTGTTGCAAAGGGGGTTGCACTGGATCAGGGGTATGGGTTGGGCCATTTTGGACAGGTTTTGTGTATTTGGGGGGTGGATTTGTTTGGGCTGGCCCAAAATTGGGTGCTTATGATCACTAGGCTTTAATTTTGTTTGTATTTGTTTTCTTTTGTTTTACTTACTTTTTTTTGTTAATTATTTTCTGATTTTGTAATATAAAAAATAAAAAATAAATGATCCAAATTGACTCTACAATTATACTAATTAAAATTCTAAAATTAAGTAGTTTTTAATTTAAAGGAAAACCTAAGACAAATTCTAAAAATTGAAAGTGAAAAATGCCAAGAACCATTTTTATTATTTTCCTTAGTTTTGTAACATTAAAAATGCATACTATTTTGTATTTTTGGAATTATATCCAGTAAAATGTATACAAAAATGCAAACAAGATACAGAATCATGCAATAAATTCCTAAAAATTCAAATAATAAAAAAAATCTCAATTCTAAGGAATTTTATAGAAGTAATTTAAACATGACAAAAATTACATGGTTACACTAATATGTTCTCCTCATAAATGATTTTAATTTAAAAGTGATTCAGAAGTGGCCTCAAATTTGCAATTAATCCATGTGAAACAGTGAAAGGGGAGGAAAAAATGTCAAATTTATTTGACGAGTGACAATGACTTAAAAGACTCTCCTAAAGCTGGATCTAGAAAATCACCACCACAGGCACATCCTTAATAATTGAACCAATATAATATTAAATCAACTTGTAATACCGTGCTCCGTGCCCCCACACGTGACATTATAGAATACTTCACTGCATCCTCTTCCTTCCTTTACATGAAGCCCCCTATATATATACCACTTCATTTTGCCTCCACATTAACTCACATCTCTACCAACTCTCCTCAAAAGCTCTCTTTCATCCATTTTTATTCCTTCTTAAGTGAAGGAATAAAAATCCACAAACCAAAAAGAATTCTGCAATATACTATATACAAAGAGATGGATCAAAATGTACCATTAATGGCAAAAAAGTTCTGGAAAATAGTCCGAGTCGCTTTTTTCATGCTGAGGAAAGGCTTATCAAAGAGGAAACTAATGTTTAATCTCAACCTATTAATGAAGCGTGGCAAAATTGCAGGTAAAGCCGCCGTTCAAAACCTCATGTTCCACCATAGTAATAATAGTACCTATGGCCACCAATGTCCTTCCTCCACCTCATCTTCCAATGACTACTACGAATTCAGCTGCAGTAACAGCCCTGCTTTTCACCTTCCTTTTAATCTCAACAAGCGCAATAAGCATAATCATCACCATGCACCTACCACTGACGACGACGTTTTAATGGTGAACGCGGCCGTGTTGAAGGCGTTGGAGATGATTCAGAGTGAAACGGCGTCACCTGCTTTGCCTGGATTTGGGAGAACTCCAACCGTGAGGCAATTAAGGGTAACTGATTCGCCGTTTCCTCTTAGAGATGGAGAGAGTAACAGTCACGTGGATGAGAAAGCTGATGAATTCATTTCAAGATTCTACAGAGATTTGAGACGAGAAGCTTCTGCTTTTGCTTAATATTGTTTGAAGCTTTTGAGAATTCATGCATGTGGTTATAGCCTCTGCAGAAACAAAAAGAAAATAATGATAGAATATAAATGTGATAATATCCTCTTCGGTAATTTGTTTCATGCTATAATCAATACTTTCAAGGCTGGAGTCCTGAAATTTTGCATTCACAAAAATTCTCTCTTATTTTAATTGTCGAGTACTTGTTACTGATACATTTCTTTTTTCTTGAAAATAAGAAACAAAGAAGTTAAATTAGAAATTATTACTTACAAATTAAAGTAAAGCATATTGAACAAGCTTAGCAAGGTAAAATTTATTCCTTTCTCTGAGCCGAAAAGAAAATGTAATCTTAATAGAAGAGGATTCAACAGTAACTGCCAACCTAGTAATTGCATGGAGTTTGGATTATTTTCTCAGTTCATGCCACCTTATTGGGAAAGGGTAAATTTCACAAATGGTCATATAACTATGACATTTTTTCACTAAAATCATATAACTTTCTTTTCTAACACAAAAATCATAAAACTTTCACTTCTTTGCTCAAAAAATCCCAGTGACCGGGAAAGACCATTCACCGGTCATTTTTTGAATTTATTTTTTTTTTTCATTTTTTTCATTTTTTTCATTTTTTTTGAAAAAACTGAAAATATTTTTTCTTTAAAATAAAAACTGAAAAAGTAAGATAAAACTAAATGCTTTAAAAAAACTGAAAAAAATACTTTTTTTTGTAAAAATTGAATTATTTTTTGTAGCAACTGGAAAAAAAAAGACTTTACTAAATTAATGGACTATTGGTGCATTAGTTTAAAAAAACGAAAAATATTTTGCAAAATAAATAAAGTCCAACAAAGATACATTTTCAAGAAATGCTAAATATTTTTTATTCTTTTAAACTAATGCATCAATAGCCCACTAATTTAGTAAAGTCTTATTCTTCTTTTTTTTCCAACTTTTACAAAAAATAATTCAATTTTTACAAAAAAATATTTTTTTCAGTTTTTTTAAAGCATTACTTTTGTAAAAACTAGAGAAAATATTTTTAATAAAATATTTTTATTTTTTAAAAGCTGAAAAAAATATTTTCAACAAAATATTTTTATTTTTTGCAAACTAAATAAAGTCCAACAAATATACATTTTCAAGAAATGCAAAATATTTTTCGTTTTTTAAACTAATGCAACAATAGTCCACTAATTTAGTAAAGTTTTTTTTTTCAATTTTTACAAAAAAATTTCAATTTTTACAAAAAAAAAATGTTTTTCAGGTTTTTTAAAGCATTTCTTTTGTAAAAACTAGAAAAAAATATTTTTAATAAAATATTTTTGTTTTTTTAAAATCTGAAAAAAATATTTTCAACAAAATATTTTCATTTTTGAAAAATATTTTTTTTCCAGTTTTTTAAAGCATTTAATTTTATCTTACTTTTTCAATTTTTATTTTAAAGAAAAAATATTTTTAGTTTTTTAAAAAAAAAATGAAAAAAATGAAAAAAATGAAAAAAAAAATAATTCAAAAAATGACCGGTGAATGGTCTTTCCCGGTCACTGGGATTTTTTGAGCAAAGAAGTGAAAGTTTTATGATTTTTGTGTGAGAAAAGAAAGTTATATGATTTTAGTGAAAAAATGTCATAGTTATATGACCATTTGCGAAATTTACCCTATTGGGAAAGAAAATTTGCTACTATTAAAGTTAGTTTCATGTTAAAAAAAAATGTATAACGAAAAAATTCTGGGAATCTCATTTATACAGAATTTTTATTTGGTCCAAACACAACTCAAATTGTTGCCAGGATGCTTGCATTGTGTCAATGGGGAAATGCCGCAATATAAATGACTAATTAAGGCACAGGGATTATAATAAATTTTCCTAAAGAAAAACCGTCTTATGTTCATAAGTGGAAACATGTTGTTTAATCTGTACCTTTCTCTTTTAACTTTACTACTCCCTCGTTTCAATTTATTGAACTAATTTGACTGAGTACAAAATTGAAGAAAAAAGAAAAAATTTTTGAATTTATTATGTAAAATAAAGAATATATTTTATGTGGTTATAAATCATTACATAAAAATAAATTATCTCTAAATAAGAGTTATTCTTTTTATACGGATAAAAAAGAAATATGTTAATATTTATTTACATACTTATTTATTGTAGTGGTATGTAAAGCAAATCCTTTGCTTTTTAGGTTGGCCATCAACCAGGAAACCTCCTTTGGCACAAACATCCAAACACCTTATTATTTTATTGGTGTACTTGATTGCTTTTGAAAATTTGAGAGAAATTGTGGTGCTTAATATTAAAGTAAAGCTGTCAATACCTTTTAGGTTTAGGCCTGATTTTGAAATATACTGAACCACCTCGCGGCAAATGTCTCCTAACTTGGACAAAGACCAAAATCAGAAATTCGACTGGAAAGAATTTTACATCAAGTAATGCTTAATCAAATCTTAGGGTAACATTTATTACAAACATTAAAAAGAAGTGGGTTTACTTAAGAGATACGCTTAATCTCTACCTAGTATTTTACGTAATTAATACTAATAAAAAACGAATTCCTAGGCAGAAACGAGAATATATAACCTAATCTCTCAAAAAATAACACTTCTCAAAATTAGTATTTTAATTATTTTTTCTAAAATTTAAACTTGCTATATGTCATTTAATCTCGACCAAAAATACAAAATTCCGCTAAGATGACCCTTAAGGTTAACTAGTAATATGACTCTTTGGAGACCAGTTGAGCGACTATTCAAATAATTAACTTAATCATTTGATCTATTAAGTCTAGTAAGAACTTGTTCGAATCATTAATTAAGTTTTGATATGCGTTTAAGGAGAATATTGTCCGGATGAAATTGGATAAACTCAAAAGTACATATCACTTATCATGTCAATAATTTGTAAAACGAGTTTTAATCAGTGGCCCCTTTTTATTGATTGACATGTAATACTGAACACGTAATTATATTACATGAAGCCAAGTTGACAATAGGTTTTCCTCCTGAGGGGATGACTTGCGCAAGATTAATTTCACATTCATACGCTATTGAGCTTAGTTGAGCCAAGCTAATTAGCAAGTTCATAATTCATTAATTAATTTCGTCTTTCTTACGTACGTTTGTAATTCTGGTACGTAAGAGTTTCCTCTTCTTTGAATCTGCTTCGATCGGTACAAGACTGAAATTAAAAAATAATTATATTATTTTTTTCCATAATAAAATAAAATAATTATATTAGACAAAACCAGTGGCCACGTAACTGGATTGAAGGAAAAAAACGTACCTCTTGGCTTTTATGCGTGGTCAATTTCTTGCCACAATACGTGCATTATTATTGAAACAAAGTTCTTTTAAAACCATCAGTGAGCTTTAATAGCTTTAGAAGGCTGCTGCTGGTAGGGAAGGTATAAAGGAGGTTACACTCAGCGGCGGATTTCACCCGAACACCCTTCGCCGAAAAATTACACTGTATATATAAGGTAAAATCTATTTTTTACCTCTATATATTCAGTTTTGAACACCCTTAACACTATCCACTAGGTACAAATTTTTTTTTTTGAACACCCTTCGTGAGGGTTCTGGCTCCGCCACTGGTTACACTGGCTTTTCTTTGAAGTATATATAATACTTAGACAAATGTCATATCGATAAAAAAAAATACGGGAAAAATGCATGTAGAATACAAGCCTTTAATTCTCGTGATGCATTTTAATTAAAAATGTGAGGATCTAAATTAAAGAGAATAATATCACCAGTGAACTGACGATCATACAATAATTATTTTTTCCTGCCAAGATTTGCATTTGCTTTGCGACTCCCTGCGAAGAGTAAAATGACCTGCAAAGTACTTTTCATATTTTTTTTTTTTTTTTTTTTTATAAACCCCTCCCAAATTAGGAGGATCTATAGTGTTTCCACACTTCCCCTCCACGATGACTCGAACCCAGGACCTAACGGTCGTAGGTGGACAATTACAATTATTATAAGACTTCTTTAAACCTAAAATAGGAAGTAACTCCAAAAGCGAAAGCGTGAAAGAGAAATGAGTTTTTTTTTTTTTGGTCATAGAGAAGTGCCCGATTATTATACTCTTAACATTCAATAAATCAAATCTTTCTTTGCTTTTTTCCCCTGCAATTTGCTAAGGAAAGACATACTAATACTAGACTATAGTCTATAGGAATCTATTTGATTCACTTTTTTATTTATTTAATTGAATCAAATAGATTCACTTGGCTCCCAAAAGCCCGTGAAGTTTTGATTATTGAATAAAGGAAGAGAAGAAATAATGTTGTATACGGTGAAAAATGGGGCTACCCTATTTCACACCTTGGTCGAGATAGGAATATCATGTTAAAGAGCTAGGACACCAAGTCCGGATCTAGGGCGACCTCGATTGCAGACAGAGAGATGCAGATTTCGAGTGACACCGACATGGCTTAATAACAAAAAAGGAGAGATATCCGTGATTGGTCGAGATTCGTGGCGTGAATCTTGGAATGGATTGATCTACAATATTTAATTAGATATTAATATGATTTCCTATTATAATTAGAAGTATACCTAATTTAGAACTTATCTATTATATAAAGAGTGATCCCATTCATCTATAATTGTTCACTGATAAGAATATACACACACATTAAGTTCTTGCTATTTCACTTACTGTTCATCAGAGTTGCTTTATCATTTGCTATTATTAATATCACACATCGAGACAACCACAAGTCGAGGTTAAAATTTGGCTAGCATAATGGTTTAATTTATTTTATTCTCTAATTATCTACTTAATTACTTGTTTATCAGTTGGTATCAGATTGAATCGCATATCCTTAAAACAACAATATAAGTTTAATTATTACTCGAATTTTAGGATAAATAGTTTGGCGCTCACCGTAAGGCTAAGGATAACAGTCTGTTGGCCCAAGTTCAGTTGAAATTTTGAAGATTGACAAATAAACTCAGTGATAGACCTGGTCCATCCGGTGAAGAACAATGTTTATCAACCATTGCATATGAGATGCACGTGAGGAAGATATACCGTAGAGATCAAGCAACAATATCTTCTGAACTTCGAAAAGGCCACAATTGCGATAAGGAGAACAGTCTCCTTATGAGGAGAGAACACAATCCTAATCTAGGATAAGGGTTGGAGTTTGTATTGGTCAATGACTTAAAATCGTCTAAGGATAAGCAATAAAGTCTCAATCAAACTCTAATTACTAACTCAATAAATAACTCAATTTGTTCTCTTTTACATGGATTGCACATACGCAGAAGTAAAGCATAATTGAGAGCAAAAGAGCAAGCAAGCAAGCAATATATGTGAGATATAAGTGTGCACTCCTGAAGCTACTTGAACGAGATAGAAGAATCAGTTCCATTGTATTTATTCTTATTCTAGTTTAATTGTAGTAGGAATTTCTATTTGTACCTTTCAGCTTATTTAGAAGCAATTGTATCAGGTAATTTGAGTATTCAAGTTAGAGTTAACTTAAAAGTGTGGCAATAGTTGAGGCTGTGTGCCACACTGGGATTAGAGTTAATCCTTAGGTTTACAAAGAATTTTTGTAAATGCTATTTTGGCTTAGTGATTTTAGTGAAAGTTTGGGAAATCCTACCGAGTAATAGGTCGTGATTTTTTCACCTTTTGAGCCAGGTGTTTTTCACGTAAAAATATTCTTTATTTTATGTATTTATTATTCCGCAAACTGCAATAGTTAGAACATCTAAAAGAAGCAGGTTCTTCTAGAGCGAAAATTGGGTATCACGCAAATCATCCCCCCTCCCCCTCCCCCCTTTCTTGTGTGGTATTGATATTTCGAACATCAATTGGTATCAGAGCAGGTTATCCTTGAAGAGGCTAACACCTTAGGAAAGATCAACATGAGTGCACCACCTGGAAACTGGGAAAGGCAATCCACTCAAGGCCTCCACTTTTAATTGGTCTCTACTACTCCTGGTGGAAAAATAGAATGAGAGACAACATCATGGGAGAAGACTATGAGTTTGGGACATCATCATTGATGGCCCTCTAGCCACAACAAAGAAGACTGATGATGGGTTGGATGTTCCAAAGACAAGATTTGATTACACTGCCTAAGACTTAAAGAAGTGGGAAAAGAATGCTAAGGACAAGAAGTGGCTAGTATATAGACTTGGCCCAGATGAGTACAGCAGGATCCAAAGCTGTAACACTACCCAGATGAATATTGAATAAAGGAATAGAAGAAATAATGTTGTATACGGTGAAAAACGGGGCTACCCTATTTCACACCTTGGTCGAGATAGGAATATCATGTTAAAGAGCTAGGACACCAAGTTCGGATCTACGGCGACCTCGATTGCAGACAGGGAGAGGCAGATTTCGAGTGACACCGACATGGCCTAATAACAAAAAAGGAGAGATATCCGCGATTGGTCGAGATTCGTGGAGTGAATCTTGGAATGGATTGATCTACAACATTTAATTAGATATTAATATGATTTCCTACTATAATTAGAATTATACCTAATTTAGAACTCATCTATTATATAAAGAGTGATCACATTCATCTATAACTGTTCACTGATAAGAATATACACACACATTAAGTTCTTGCTATTTCAATTACTGTTCATCAGAGTTGCTTTATCATTTGCTATTATTAATATCACACATCGAGACAACCACAACTCGAGGTTAAAATTTGGCTAGCATACTAGTTTAATTTATTTTATTCGCTAATTATCTGCTTAATTACTTGTTTTTCAGTTGGTATCAGATTGAATCGCATATCCTTAAAATCACAATATAAGTTTAATTATTACTCATATTTTAGGATAAATAGTTTGGCGCTCACCGTAAGGCTAAGGATAATAGTCTGTTGGCCCAAGTTCAGTTGAAGTTTTGAAGATTGACAAATAAACTCAGTGATAGACCTGGTCCATCTGGTGAAACACAATGTTTATCAACCATTGCATATGAGATGCACGTGAGGAAGATATAACATAGAGATCAAGCAACAATATCTTCTGAACTTCAAAAAGGTTGTAGTTGCGATAAAGAGAACAGTCTCCTTATGAGGAGAGAACACAATCCTAATCTAGGATAAGGGTTGGAGTTTGTATTGGTCAAGGACTTAAAATCGTCAATAAGTGTCACACCTCCATTTTACGCACTCGTGGGAACGCGAGGGAGTTTTTCCAATTAAAGGACAATCGAGACGGGATTAATTTATTTAATTCAGAGTCGCCACTTGGGAAAATAATGGTGTCCCAAGTCACCTGTTTAATCCCGAACCGAGGAAATTTATGACTCTGTAATACAGTCTGCGAAACTAGAAACCTGGATAAGGAATTCTGTTAACCCGGGAGAAGGTGTTAGGCACTCCCTGATTCCGTGGTTTTAACACGGTCGCTCAATTACAATTTTTGTTTCTATCTGATTCTTTTATATATTTTTACTATGTGCTTTTAATGTTCCGCTTTTAATTTTAAGAAAAATTGCGACGTCACGAAAACACATTTCGAGTCACACCGCAACCAGTACGCCTGTGACTTTAGTGTATTTCAGTTTTGCCGAGAATAAGATTTGGGTCACATAGATGCGCACCCGTATTTAGGAAGGTAGCATTATTAAATACGCGCCGAAAGATACTAACGCGTTATTATTTTGGGAACACCGTGAAATCCGCTAAATGGCACACCCCGGAATCTAAATATTTTATATATACATTTATGAGGGCCCCGCAACTTATGCATTCTTGTTTGGCGAGGCTCGTCTCATTTTTTATTTTTTAAGGCAAACCTAAAGCAACTACGATTCTCTACTTTATTTTCTCTAAAAAAAATCCTAATTTATTTAGTAAGATTATCAAGAGTCGTTATAATCGGGTTACATGAAATGTACCCCCGAATTTTAGGCATCGTAAATATGTCACGGGAACCGTACCCATAACTATGACAATTATTTATTAATAACACGCCTAAAGCGAATTAACGAAAGTTCAAAGCATTTTCCACACTAGTTGTGAATGTTCCAAACGGATAAAATAAAGATAGAACCTGCATAGAAACATTTATTGCAGTACCTAGATGCATTTAATTATGTCTAAAGCCTAAATCACATGGCGAATGAAATTTTTTACAACACACATAACACATAACAAAATTTCTTACTATTTTGGAATCCGACGAAGAACTAAGCAAAAGTAACTGTATATTTTTCACATGAGCATTTAGAAAATATGGACAGACATGTTCAATATACATACCATAACATAACATCCCTAAAAAACTTATTCAATCAAACTAAAGGTAAATAGGATTAAAAGCATTTTTTACTTCAAAACGCATTAAAACAAAACTACCGTATATTGAAACAAGAAAGCGTCAAGTATTGAACATGCTTTAACCAAAATTGCAAGATTGTCAAAAAGAAAACGATACGGACCTTTCTTCGATCTCAACGTACCGGACCTCGACGAACAACGACGAACTCAACGGGAATGGAAAGCTCGAACCAAGACTGTCAACCACCTCGGCGTGCGATATGGCTGGTCTCGTTTTGGACTGGAGGTTGACGTTTACGGTATTTTTCCGGTCAGGTCTGTCACCAAACCGTTAGTGATGACATAGGGCGAGGAAGACGAGGACAGAGGTCGTTTTAACCATGGATCATCGCAGCAATCAGTGATGGCAACAAAACTGATGGATGAGAGAGGATGTCGTTGGACCGGAGGGAGTACTATTATGGACTTTATTGAGAAAGGGAAGTAGCGGGGGAGGAGTAGTTGAAAAGCGTTACAAAAATTTGGACCCGGAATTCACGTAGAGAGAGTAAGTGCCATAACAAGGGAGCTACAAAAGAGAATCAAAAACTAGTAATTTAATGCAAAGAAAAAGATGAAAAATTAACTGAAGGTTCGTTTTTGCAAAGGTGATAAAGACAGCAAGGACAAACACACGCACACTCAGAGAAGAAGACGAGAGAGAACGAAAGAGTGTGTGTGTATGTGTATTTGGCTGCTCCCATGTTGGTTTTTGGACGTGAGGGAGGTGTATGACTGCAGTCTTTTGTGTGTACCAGCGAAGGATTTTTTTTCTTGTGGATTGCTGCCCTTTTTGCTTGTAGACGTTACCCCCGTTTTTGTCAAAAAAAAAACCTTGCTGCCGTTTTCTTCTTCTTTAAGAAGAAGATCTCCTGCTTTGGAGCTTTGTTTTTGAGTCCTTTTCCTGGGATCTCCTCTTTTGGTCTTCAAGCAGTTGCTTCCGGCGAGTCAGAGGCTAGCAGCAGCTGTGTGTATTGGTGATGCGGCTGCTTGGGTGATGAAAAGAGGTGAGGCGTGGCTGACTCTGGTGCTTGCTGGTGGCGTAGGTTGCTATGAGGGTCGGCCTTGTGGAGAAGAGGAGGCTGGTTTGTTTGGTCTTAAAGGTGCTAGGTATGTTAGGGTTTTTGTCATGGAGAAGATGAAGGACCTTCGGTCCCTAGGGTTTTTTGTTGTCTTCCCTCGTGAGCCAGCAGAAGAGTCTCATAATCAATATACTATGCCCATCTCTTTGTGTCTATCTTCTCTTTAGATATATTACATGCCCATCTTTTGTCTTTTTCTTTTTTTGTTTTTTTATTCTCTTTTTTTATTATTTTTTAATCATTCTCCCATCCCTCCCCCTTAGTGTAGTGTGAGGTTATTACGGGCTATGTCCGAAAATTATAAAACCGGGTAGTTTGAACCCGAATATTATTCTTCGCCCGGAACCGAGAATGGTGTTATTTAATTAATCCTAGGTAACCAAAATACCTATAATACTCATAATTAAAATAAAACTATTTTTTATATTTTCCAAGTTTAAAATAACTACAAAATATTAATGGAACTATTTTTTATTATTTTCGTTTTTATAAAAAGATAAAAATATAAAGTACTATTTTTGTATTTTTCAAGTTTAAAATGGCTACGAAACATTAATAAAACTATACTTTTTGTTATTTTTCATTTTAAGGTAAAAATAAAGTAAAAGAGTCAAATTTAGCTAAAATAGCTATATTAAAACTAAACTAAATATTTTACGCTAAAAAAAAAATCTCGGGGAGGGTCAAAAATCACGCGTTTACAGCTGCCCCTCTTTGACTGAAAACACAAAGAGTTTTCAGACAAAGAACGACTAGACAACTGTTTTTGACCCGACCCTTATTCGGAGGGACTAAACTAAAAGAAGAGGAATGTGACCGAGCCCTTGTATCTGAGCTGCCTACATATCCTTGGCTATAAAGGAATCAGGCCACGTGTAGTTCGAAAGTGAGTGAGGAAGGGGTATACCGAGGTGGAGAGCCAGTCGAGGTGTCGTTCCGTCGAGGTTCTGTTCCATCGAAGTTCCGGTCCGTGGTCCTGCTATTACATCAAAAATCAAAACATGAGAAAGACTAACTAAGCCTATCAACTACTAGTTACAAGATTCCTATCTATAAGTCTTCCGAAGCTTGATCTTGAGTATTGGTTGGTGCTTCATGCGGACTCTAAATTTGAACCTTGATACTTGCTAGTTGTAGGTGCTGCTTTTCGGATCAAGACCATGTATGCAGTGCTTGTGACCTCGGCCATGTCTTGAGCACACCACATCTTTCATCAACTTCTACACTTGGATTAACTCTTTGCCCTTTTTTTTCATTGTGACTGACTTCTGTTGATCATCTCGGACTGTTGACTCGCATTCTGGTCGCAAGTTTCTTTTGTTGCTAACTTGCATTGCACTCCGAAGTGAATTCCCTTACTTGTGATCTTCGAGCTATTCTCCTTCGAAGTCTGAATCTATCTTTTCTGATCCTTGTTGCCTTCCTTCTGATTCATGCTGGGGATTTCCGTTACACTCTGTCACTTTTCGATTGTTCACTATCCTTATCAAATCTTGGAAACTGAGACGCCGTTCTGCTTTTCTGGCGGGCTTCTGACTTTAACAACAAACTCAAATCATAAATTGCCATTCCCTTCTTGAGGCGGGCACCTGACTTCAACAACAAACTTCGAATATAAATTGCCATTCCATTCTTCAAGTGGGCACCTCATTACCAAAACTTGAAATGTATAGATCGAATGATTACCATCTCAGGAGAAAAATTCATCTGACTAAGATTTTGATATCTTAGGAGAAAGATTCATCAGACAGAGATTTTAACGTCTTAGGAGAAAAATTCATCAGACTAAGATTTTGACATTGTGATCTTAGGAGAAAGATTCATCAAACTGAGATTTTGATATCTTAGGAGAAAGATTCATCGGACTAAGATTTTGACGCTAGGAGATAATTCCTCGGACTAGGTCTAAATTGTTGTGATCTTAGGAGAAAGATTCATCAGACTAGGTCTAAATTGTTGTGATCTCAGGAAAAAGATTCATCAGACTGAGATTTTGATATCTTAGGAGAAAGATTCATCAGACTAAGATTTTGATGTCTTAGGAGAAAGATTCATCAGACTAAGATTTTGACGCTAGGAGATAATTCCTCAGACTAGGTCTAAATTGATGCCTTACTTGAAATCTTCCAATTGTTGCTTCCTTCTTCTTGTTGCTTTCATCTAAAACCTCTAATTAATGTTTTTCACTTCCTATTAAATTATCTTTAACTATAACTTCAAAAACTAAATCGCCACTCCATTCTTCAGGCGGGCTCCCTGACTTCAACTGCACTTCAAAACTAAATCGCCACTCCATTTTCAGGCGGGCTCCCTGACTTCAACTACAACTCAAAACTAAATCGCCACTCCATTCTTCAGGCGGGCTCCCCGACTTCAACTATAACTTCAAAACTAAATCGCCACTCCATTCTTCAGGCGGGCTCCCTGACTTCAACTGCCACTTCAAAATAAATCGCCACTCCATTCTTCAGGTGGGCTCCCTGACTTCAACTGCGACTTCCACACTAAACTGCCACTCCATTCTCCAGGCGGGCTCCCTGACTTCAACTATAACTTTCAAACTAAATCTCTACTCCATTCTTCAGGCGGGCTCCCTGACTTCAACCACAACTTCAAAACTAAATCGTCACTCCATTCTTCAGGCGGGCATCCTGACTTCAACTACGACTCTAAACTAAATCGCCACTTCATTCTTCAGGCGGGCTCCCTGACTTCACTATAACTTCAAAACTAAATCGCCACTCCATTCTTCAGGCGGGCTCCCTGACTTCAACTGCCACTTCAAAATAAATCGCCACTCCATTCTTCAGGTGGGCTCCCTGACTTCAACTGCGACTTCCACACTAAACTGCCACTCCATTCTCCAGGCGGGCTTCCTGACTTCAACTGCTACTTCAAAATAAAATCGCCACTCCATTCTCCAGGCGGGCTTCCTGACTTCAAATGCTACTCACTAACTACATCCCATCCTTTCTTCTAAATTACCTTGTTTCGGAATTGCTTTCCTCCTAGGTCGTGTTATTTCTCCCTTGACTGCTGGGGATATCTTTGGAATTGTTTACTTACCTGCTGGGGATGATGTTGCTGGGAAAACCTTCTCTATTTCCTCCTTTTCTACTTCCTTCACAACCTTTATTCTCTCCCGGGATCGCTGGGGATTGAAATGTCATCAGCTGGGGATTACACTGTCGGGGGATCCCTTTTCCTTTTCCCTCTTTGCAAACCTCATTCGGGACTCGCGCTTGGCTCCCATGAAAAACTTGTAGGATATAATGTTGCCGGAGAAATCTCGAAATCAGTGTTTCATTTTTTCCGAGAACTGTTGGGGATGATACCGGCCTCTTGCCTTTCTGAACGCAAGCTTCCTCGTTTTGTCCTGTCTGCTGGGGATATAATTTCCTCTATCACAGCTTGTTGTTTTCTTTCTTTCAAAGCTGCCGGGGATAACCGGGTTCAAAGATCATTTCCTCGCGTTATCTGGATTCTTTCCCCAACCAGGTATTTGGTTTCGAGAAAATTTTCGCAACGGGAGAAAATTTTCTGCCCCAGTTTGAGAATCTTCTTTGTGGCATGCTTTTCTGCCAACAACCCCTCTTTTTCCTGTTTCAAATCAAAGAAAAATTGGTTAGTTTTAAAATGTGGTGGCTGGTTGCGGTGCTCCTGCTGGGGATGGTTCTCCTCCTCTTTCCCTGCTCTGCGTTTCGTTGTCAGACCCTGCCGGGATGTTATCATTTGATGATATTCATGCTGGGGATAGTTTTCTCCTTTCTTGCTTCCCCGCCTTCCTTGACGACTCTTTATTCGCGAACCTTTCCACGTGGTTTTCCACCGACCACCCGAATTCCTATAATAGTGACCCTTCGTGAAGACCTTGCATGTTTTACTGGTGAACCATTTTCTTTATTCACCCTTGTCACTGAAAATACCTTTCTGCTGGGGATATCTGAGGAATGTGCATTTCCCGACCTTTGAGTCTTATTGGCCTTGGCTCGAGGGCATTAACCTTCATTGAGATATCATTTTCACACTGATCCACCCCTTTGTCGATTTCCTATTGCTGGGGAATATCCTTCTGGACACCGGCTTTGTGCTTAATCCCTCCTCACTTATACCACTTGGGTGTACCAATCAAATTCCGTCTTGCATAATTGGAAAGCTGATGGAAAATTTTGAAGTCATTTCTTACAAACAGACTCTATTGGGGAATTTTTATGAAAGGAGAAAGATAAAAGGAAACAGAATAAAAGACAAAAGCGAGGGTGACTCTCTAAAAAGAAAAATTATAAAATAACCCTATCAAACGTGGATACCAACTCTAATGGACATGACATGCATATATAGCCTACCCTCTGTCGTTAAACCGCCTTTTGTAATCTTCTCCTGGGGCTTTCCTATCTCATTTCCAACCTTCGTTCGACTTGTAGTGCCCGAGGGGTTATCACTTCCAAGCCTCTCTCCTTTCGGTTTTCTCTCAGCTTTCATCGCCTTATGGTGCCTGTGAAGGTTTTCACCGCTAAGACTCTCTCATTTGTGTTACTTTTCCGCTGGGGATTGGTGGTGCTACCGCTAAGATTCTCTCATATTTCTTCTGCTGCAGATCCGAGTCTTTTCTGATGGGAATCAGAGCGTTATGTTCTGATAAGACTTCTTTCATTTGCCTAACTTGGCCTCTTTTGAAGATTGGTCAAAAGGTCTTTCTTTGGACCGTAACGTGGATTTGGATAAGGCTAGAAAAAATGGTATTAAAGGCTCGAAATAAAACAAAATGGGTCAAAAATTACAACCTTCGGACCTATATTTATTTATAATAAACACAATTTTTTTTTTTGCCCCAGATTCTTGCTTGGGAATTTTTGATTTTTATTTACACTATGACCGAGCTGTGAAGCGCCTACGTATCCTCTTTGAGGAATCACGTCAAACGTAGTTCCCAATTCCTTTTTTCAAGTTTCTTTTTTTTTCATACATTTTCTTTTTCTTTTCTTTATCTCTTTTTGTTGTTTTCTTTTTCTTTACTTTTTCTTTATCCCTGTCTTCTTCTGCCTTTCAAACTTGTGTTTCTAGTCTTTGCAACTAATTCCGAAGGAGGGGTATGAAAGAATTTAAAATAAGGTTCAAAGGGTTGACGATGGATAAAGTGTTTAGATAGCAGAACAAAATGCCTTCGTCATTCCAATCTTCAAACATGCCAAGTGTAAACAACACAATTAACATTCGTCATATCTTTAAAGCACAGTTGGATAACACTCTCATTATTGTGAATGACCCCACTTCGATTTGGCCATCTTGCCTTTAACTGTTTCCTTTTTAGTTGCCCCGGTTTCACATGACTCGGGATCCAAATAATCTCAAATTGTTTTTATTTCCTTTAAATGACCCGATCATCTTCCAATTGCTTCATGATTAACTTTTAGAATTAAGCCACAATTACGTGCGCGCATGTTGTGTCACTAGATTCGGCGTTTGAACACAAGACAAACCTAAAGGGTAAAAAGAACTAAACAAATAAAAATGACCGGAAGTAACAAAAGACCGAAAGTTTCATTAAACTAATGACGAAATGGTTCAATGACGAAACAAGCAAAACAAACTAGAGTACAGCCCTGAAACAAAACTGGGCAAGACCAAAGCAAACTGCTAGGACAAAAGAGTTTGACCACAAGATAACCCTGAAAATAACTCGGACAACAGAAATGACAACAAAACGAACCACCAAAGCTCCATCTAGCTGACCAAAAGATGGAGTGTCTTCCCAATTACCAGGCACAACATTTTAGCCACTAAGTTCTGCATCAATATTGCTGAGGCTTCCATCTGCTTCAACATTTTTAGCTTCAGTCAATATACCCCCCAGAGGATTCGTGTGCTCCCTGTCATCGTCATTGATCACAATCAACCATCCTTTTTGAATCATTCTTTCTATTTCCTTTTTCAAGGTATGACAACTCTCAATATCGTGCCCTCTGACATTGGAATGGTATGCACATCGTGCAGTAGGATCGAAGCTTCTTGCACGTGGATCGGGAGTATATTCGGGGAGCGGTGTAATCAGGCCGACATGCTTTAACCTTTCAAACGGACTTGCATAGGATTCTCCGATAGGGGTAAGAGCCTTTTCTCGCTTCAGCAACCTCTCCTCCCTAAATGCCTTATTTGGCCTGAAACCTGACCCGGGGGGTTTCCGGTATGTTCGTGGGGGTTGGTAGGCTTTTTGTGGAGCTGGGTACCCTGGAAGGTGAAGTACGATTTTGGGTGTCCCGGGGAGAGTAGTGGTGTTGGGGACGGGAGTAGCGTTGTGAAAACATAGCCGGGGAACGAGTAATTGAGCTACTCGAGTGGCTGGAAAAGCTGTGATAGGTGGGTATATATGGAGAGTGTGGGGGATCATCTGGCATCGGGTTCATTGTACGGGTAAGGACAGAGTCCAGGAAGCTAGGTGGTGGCGGGGGTGGTGCTTTTCCATCCATCCACGCCCGATACATATCAGCCACATGTTGTCTCAATATCTTGACTTCTTCTACTAACCCGTGGTTCCGTTCAACCAGCTGTTGTCGAGTATCGGTATCAACCCACTCAGTCTTGAGATTATCTGCCATTGTCCTCCGACTTTGTCTTATAGGGAAGAGTTATTTTAGAACCACAACCAACCACCTTTCTGAAAATGGACACAACAAAACGAAGCCAGCATGTCAGCATTAAGGTATCCCGCTTATTGATCATTCTTCTTTTTTTTTCTATCTTTCTTTTCTTTTTCCCTTTTTGTGGTTTTTTCATTTTCCTTTTTTTTTCTTTTGTAGTTTTTTTTCATTTTTTTTTTTTTTGGTTATGGAAATGGTCGAATCCTATGTGGATTGCCTACGTATCATCACCCCGCATGAATCAGACCGAGCGAAGTTCTTGCAAATTAATGCAAGAAATAAAGAGATGTTTATTTGATTTTTTTTCTTTTCTTTGAAGGAAAATTATAGAAGCCGACTCCAACTATAAACTTGTGTAGGAGATTTCTACAAGAATAAGAATATTTTTGGTGTCAATTATGACTATATCTACAAAACTGGCCACATAATGGCTTATTTGACAAAATGACTATTTTTGCAAAATTTATTTAAGAAAGATAAAACTGAATTTTTTTATCCTGTGGCTCATGGGGCATCGTTCGGCATCACCATAAACCAACACAAGACTATTTTTCATAAAT
The DNA here is from genome assembly GCA_032618575.1 of Nicotiana noctiflora. Lineage (NCBI taxonomy): Eukaryota > Viridiplantae > Streptophyta > Magnoliopsida > Solanales > Solanaceae > Nicotiana > Nicotiana noctiflora. The sequence goes on from JASVEL010004887.1 coordinate 142,397, forward strand.
TGGCCATGTAATGGCTTATTTAGACAAAGTGGCTCTTTTTTGCAAAATTTATTTGATAAGACGCAAATTCAAAATTTTTATCCTGGGGCCTATGGGGCATCGTTCGGCATCACCATAAACCAACACATGACTATTTTTCATAAATTGGCCATGTAATGGCTTATTTGATAAAGTGGTTATTTTTGTAAAGTTGAGTGATGACTCAAAACTTGATTTTTGCGGATACAGCCTTTCGACATTTCCGCGAGGGAATACTTCCAGGCTGTGTCCAAAATTATTTACAAATGACTCCAAGTGGCTATTCTTGCAAAAACAGTCTTCCGGCGTCTTTTGAGGGACATTCGGCTTATTTTAAGCAAGAATAGCATCACTCGACTTATTTATAACAAAATAAAAAATTTGACATTTTTTGGTTATTTTTTGCAAAAGGGGTGTGAACCCGGACTTGATTTTGCGGCTATGGCCTTGCAACATTTCCACAAGGAGTATTTCAAGGTTGTGCTCGCAAATTATTAAAAAAATAATTCAAAGTGGCTATTTTTGCAAAAACAGCCTTCCGGCGTCCTTTCGGAACATTCGACTATTTGCAAAAATAGCATCGCTTTGATTTTATTGACAAAATTAAACACACATTTTTTTTTGATTTTTTAAAGGGGTGGTTGGACCCGATGAGGGTTGCCTACGTATCCCACCTAACGGCGAGAATCAAACCTGCGTAGTTCGGTCAGATTATTTGACCAATTATTTCAACAAAAATTGTTCCACCTATTTTTCAAATTTTCTTTTCAAACTTTCGACGGCGTTTCGTTGACATTTCAATTTTTTTTTTCTAAAATTTTCTCTCTTTTTATTTTTCAGGAATTTAGCCAATAATAATCTAGAACAAATAAATGCAACATATAACATGCTCGGTCTTTTGATTACCGGGTCACCTGTCCTAGACGGACCCAACCCCTGTGTTGAGTCCCCTAAGTCAGAGATGATGCAAATAAACGTCCTGAATCTAGGCTCAATATCCTGATGCTTTTCAATGGTACTAGACCGTGTACCCGAGCGGACAACTCGGATTTGAGGAGGGAGCTACGTACCGGGGACCCGCGGGATCGTCCGGCTTTGTAACTTATCCTGCCTCTTTTCTTATTTTGGTATTGACACTAACAGAAAGGGGAGTCTCAACCAGTAAGCACATCCCCGAGGGTAAGAAGAGACGGGTTTACGGCACAGTTTTGTACACAGTTCACGCAATATCAAAGCGGTAAACATATAGCAATTTATATATACAGTGCAACTAGTATCAAAGCGGTAGACATGTAGCACATTAATTAAACATGTAATAAAATCAGATATAGACAAAACAACAATTTAACTGAGCTCGAATTCTTAGACCCTGAACCGAAGTTCAGAGGTTATATTCCCCAGCAGAGTCGCCAGAGCTGTCACACCTCCATTTTACGCACTCGTGGGAACGCGAGGGAGTTTTTCCAATTAAAGGACAATCGAGACGGGATTAATTTATTTAATTCAGAGTCGCCACTTGGGAAAATAATGGTGTCCCAAGTCACCGGTTTAATCCCGAACCGAGGAAATTTATGACTCTGTAATATAGTCTGCGAAACTAGAAACCTGGATAAGGAATTCCGTTAACCCGGAGAAGGTGTTAGGCACTCCCGGATTCCGTGGTTTTAGCACGGTCGCTCAACTGCAATTTTTGTTTCTATCTGATTCTTTTATATATTTTTACTATGTGCTTTTAATGTTCCGCTTTTAATTTTAAGAAAAATTGCGACGTCACGAAAACACATTTCGAGTCACACCGCAACCAGTACGCCTGTGACTTTAGTGTATTTCAGTTTTGCCGAGAATAAGATTTGGGTCACATAGATGCGCACCCGTATTTAGGAAGGTAGCATTATTAAATACGCGCCGAAAGATACTAACGCGTTATTGTTTTGGGAACACCGTGAAATCCGCAAAATGGCACACCCCGGAATCTAAATATTTTATATATACATTTATGAGGGCCCCGCAACTTATGCATTCTTGTTTGGCGAGGCTCGTCTCATTTTTTATTTTTTAAGGCAAACCTAAAGCAACTACGATTCTCTACTTTATTTTCTCTAAAAAAAATCCTAATTTATTTAGTAAGATTATCAAGAGTCGTTATAATCGGGTTACATGAAATGTACCCCCGAATTTTAGGCATCGTAAATATGTCACGGGAACCGTACCCATAACTATGACAATTATTTATTAATAACACGCCTAAAGCGAATTAACGAAAGTTCAAAGCATTTTCCACACTAGTTGTGAATGTTCCAAACGGATAAAATAAAGATAGAACCTGCATAGAAACATTTATTGCAGTACCTAGATGCATTTAATTATGTCTAAAGCCTAAATCACATGGCGAATGAAATTTTTTACAACACACATAACACATAACAAAATTTCTTACTATTTTGGAATCCGACGAAGAACTAAGCAAAAGGAACTGTATATTTTTCACATGAACATTTAGAAAATAT